>OY755207.1:18205259-18477759 GCA_963576765.1 Draba incana
ACTCGTGTCCACGAGGATCCCAAAGTACTACTGATCCATATGGTTTTACTTTCTTGATTGGAAAGGGTCTTGACCATCTAGAACGAAGGTTACCTGGAAAGTGTTTTAAACAAGAATTGAAAAGTAAAACCTTGTCATTTGGTTCCAAATTCTTTGGTATGATCTTCTTATCATGAAAAGCTTTGGTCTTCTCCTTGTATATCTTAGAATTCTCGTAGGCTAAACGACGAATTTTCTTCCAATTCGGTCAATTGGAGCAACATCGTTCTCCGGCCGTCTTCAAATTGAAATTAAGCTCCTTAACGGCCTAAGCTGAAACAACCAACATTTTTTTTTTAGTTAAATAACCCGAATTAACCTTTCCATAAATGCTAACTTTCTACGGCTATTTGAACAATTGCGGAAGTTCTCAAGAATAAACCAATAAATCGATAAACCAATTATCCAAACTAACAACTCAAAATCCAAAACCAAACATTCCAAAGAAAACTCTAGCAACCTAAACACCAGGTTCACTAGCCAAACTAAACATCTTAAACAATCCTATCATCCTCTTCAGCGGCCTTGATTTTGCGATCACATATTTCTTTTACCTGCAACACATAGAACAAAGAGTTGCGTAAGTATAATATAACAGTTATACCAATCACTGGCGTATCACACAAACTCTAGTAAACAGTTCAATCAACAATATAAACCATCACAAGATAACAATTGATCAACAAAAACATTACATAAATATTTCCAAGACATAAACAGCTCATGTCGAGCGACACCAGCAAGGTCTTGATCGACACAAAAAAAGTGCTCGTGTCGAGCGACACAACATAGTGTCAATCGACATGCTACAAGCACTCATGCTGCTCGACACCCTCTTGGTGTCGATCGACACGCCTCTCTATTTTACCAGAATCTCGTTTCTCCTTTTTCAACGCGATTGTGGGAAATATGAGTCACATACCTGCACAAAAACGATACTTAACCAATCCACGAATACACAGTATCAATATCAATCCAAAACACACAAGAATCATTCACAAAACTCATCAAAATCACTCAAAACACCATCATAGTCTAGAATCATGTGGTCGCGAACTCACCTTAGCCCTCAGGATTAGCAGATTAATCACAAGCATCACTAAGCACAGCCTCAACAAAACCAAAAGCCACTGGTTACCTTCTCTGTCCCCAAAACTCAACACAAGTTTTTCCCTAAACCAAATTAGAATATTCTTAAAAACATAGCCGACGCACTGACTTCAAATCAATGCTGAGGATATACCTTACCTCTAAATAATGATCAAAAAACAGATTCGGAAACTAGACACAAAGGGCTTTCCAACAGTATATAAATAGTTGCCTAAATCCCTCAGGAGCTCTGGCAAAACGCCCTCGAAATAGTTTGATCACAGACTTAATTCTGTGCAGACCTCACTCACGAAAATAATTATATCTCTTAGAATACACATCCGATTGACAAACCGATTTTTGTCACGGCTAGCTAAGAGAAATGAGAACTCACCCACAAAATTTTATGATGATCAAAACTGATTTGCTCAACCGTTCCTCTTCTCCAACACAAGGCGACATAACTGCATTTTTCCCACAATTAACCAAAAACCAATTCTCTCTTCTCATCTTTCTCAATCACGATTTTCTGACCTCTCCCCACACAAAATGAGGTCGCTAAGCTTTTTATACGTCATCCTAGGGTTTTATAACCCAATTCGAACCAAACTGAATAATTAAAACTAAACCACGGGTGTTACAATTCTCTCCCACTAATCTGAATTCGACCTCGAATGCCACAAAATACGTCCACCAAGAGACAGAAATCCTGACCACTTGTCCAATACCACTTGAAATGACCCCACTTGGGCCAATACCACTAGAGATCGTCACCTGATCTCAGAAACTCGCATTTAATCCTATGCTTATACACACGTTTCCAAACATTTACTATTATTACCATACCACATTGCTCTCAGGACGCATCCTTTAGCAACCAATGCACTATACACCTCATGGTATACATGGAATCACTTTTCCCTCTAGACTTACACAGAGACCCACTTTTCCAAGATAATTATGCCGGAGAACCACTGTCTCCTCTGGAAATGCAGGGGAATCACCAACCCCTCAAGAGATCCAGTCTCTCTTGATACTTATACTGAGACCCACTTGTCAAAGATAAGTAAGCATCCCACCATACTATACCGAGACCCACTCGTCATAGGTAAGTACACTCTTGATGCTTATATTCAGATCCATTTTTCATAGTTAAGTAAGCATCCCACCATACTATACCGAGACCCACTCGTTACAACCCTCGAGAGAAATACTATCCCTCGATACCTGTACTGAGACCCACTTATCCCAGATAAGTCTGTCGGAGACCCACTATCTCCAAAAATGTAATGAGTATATCGGGAACGCTACTGCCCCTGGAGTAATAAGTTCTAAACCGCCTATAAACACCCATAATTAGAGCCTCACGTGGCCGAAACTTGAAATTCTCAACCCGGAATATCATTTCAACCACGACCCACACTCGTCAACCAAACCACTAACACATATAAAGAACGTACAGCTTATAAAACACTTGAAATAAATAAGGAACTCCATCTTCTAAATATCCAAAATGTATATCGTCACAACTCGATGATAATACATGAACAAAACAAGGATAGCATCAAGCTAACACTGAAACAGGTACCACAAAGATAAAAGTAAGCTCAAGCAGCGACCCGCTTGTCTAACCACTTGTCGAACTTCAACTTCTTCTTTGCCTCGAACTTCAACTTCTTCTCTTCCAAAACAACATAAACTCGCAAAGCTCTCAACAAAGCAAACATCTTCCGGTGCAGCACCTTAACTCTCCTCTAGAGAACCCTCAAAGGCCTCGTCAACACAGATACAACTGGCTGAAGATCCCAAAACTCTTAGCCACGAACACCTCGGAAGTACACATGCACTTCCCCAACATTGATACCTTGAGATACACACGATTTCCTACCTCAAATTCCAACTCAGATCTCCTCTTATCAGCATAACTCTTCTGATGATCCTGAGCTTCTTTCGCATTTGCCTTCAAGACACGGATCTTCTGTGTTGTCCTTGCACAAAACTCGCACCAAATATGCTCCTTTCCCCCAGTTGGGTCCATCATAGAGGTATCCTACACGGCCTCCTATACAATTCCTCATATGGAGCCATCCTGATACTCATCTGAAAGCTGTTGTTATACGCAAACTCATCCAGTTACACCCCAATCCAGAACACACATATGCAGTAAATCCTCTAAGGTCTGAATAATCCTCTCTGACTGTCCATCAGTCTGCGGATGATATGCCATACTCATGTGCACCTAGTGCCCATCTCTGTCGGAAAAGCTCTCCAAATCTCTGACGCAAACTTAAGATCCTGGTTTGACACAGTGCTGGTTGGCACTCCATGTAGCCTTACTATCTCTCTCACATACTTCTTAGCTTACACCGCAGCTCTATCGATCTTCTTAATGGCAAAAAATATGCATACTTGGTCAGACGGTTCACAATCACCCAAAGGGCATCATAGGTCCTCGAGTTAGGCAATCCGACCAAAAAATCCAAAGTGATCCTATCCTACTTCCACATTAGAATGGGTAAACTATGCAACTTACCACTCGAAACATGATACTTCACTTCCAAAAGTTGAAACCTATCGCACGATGTGATCCACTTGCCGGTATAACACAAAATTACACCCGCACCCGGAGGTCCATATCCCGTCTCATGCTTATGCCACGATAAGTCGTTGATTACTCTTACTCATATCGACATCATCACACTCTTCGGATACCACTCATATCGAGGTAACGATGCTGATACCACTCCACTCTCAGGACGTCGCCCTCAAGCTCTAGATATATATAGAAAAAACGCTTCCTATAGAGTAATCAATTTCTATGTGTATAATCACCTAAAACTGGAAGTACCTCCCAATATCGACCCGCCATTTCAGACTCCAATATATCATCTGTGCTCCTACTGCACACCGATCTGATTAAAAATCCAATCATGACCTCCGAAGCTCATCACTAACCCTATGTTCATACGCATGTTACAGGTATTTATTACTCTTAACTTATTTTTACACCCCTAGCACTCGCATGAGCCATCACTAACACAAAGACCACAACCCCAACGGTCATACTAGGACCTCAATCCCATGAGCATACAAGAGGCCCAAAATCTCCAACAATAAATGAGTTATTCGAGACCACAACCCCCTAGAGTAATAATTACTAATGTCTATAAACAACAACGATTAGGACTCCCTCAGGTGGTCTAAACTAAATCCTGAAACCTCAGTGTATTCCTCCAAAGGTACACACACATGCCTACACACCCAAAATGTCCCATCCAAATAGACCTGATACTCAGAACCAATACTCCTCGACGCATTAATCAGAAATTGATCACACCTTCTTTAGTCACTCGGATCTTACACAGAAGATCCGTTTGATTAGTTGCCTCTAAACCTAAAGGTTCCTGCGAAATAACACATAATCGAAAGGTGCTAAAATCGCTCACAAATGCCTCAACACCCTACTCCCGAGCCGAATATACTCCGACGACTCAAAGCATCTGCAACCGAGTATGCTTTACCCTGACGGTATACGATATCCAGATCGTAATCTACCAACAACTCAACCCAATGCCTCTGACTCACAAATAAGATCTCCAAACCTTCAGAGCGAACCCTACCACACCATACTCCAGATCATGCGTGGGATAATTTCTATCAGAACCTCACAACTGCCTCGCAGCCTATGCAATCTCTATGTTCTCGTGCATCAACACACAGCCTTAACCAAAACTAGAAGCATAGATGTACACTACATAAGCCTTACCCAGCTCAGGCAACGCCAAAACCGGTTGATGAGATCCTAGGTGATCAACTCCGAAGGAAAGGCTGTAGAGGATGCGAGATGGACTCGTTTGTGATGATGGCGTGATGATGGTGATCTGATGGCGTGATGAAGATGGAGAGGAGATTGGATCGTGATTGATATGGATAGATGTTTAGGTGATAAGATGGATGGTAACAGATAGAAGAATTTCTAGATCACAAAGTGTATAAGAAATTCGGATTCTAAGAACGCATTCAAGGAATCAAAGTGAGAGAAGAAACATATCGAAATTGCTGTTTGCATATAAGTTCTTCGCTGAAGAAACAAAGGAGGCGTCATTTGGGTTTTATAATCAACCCTAGAGACATGAAACCCAAACAACAGAGCGTTCCAAAATAAAACAACAAAGCGTCTAAAATTTAAATAAAACAGCGAGGCGTCCCAACCCTAAGGTTCCTAATCGGTGCACCTCTAAAATACTAAGTACCAGCAATAGTGACTTGTACATAATTACCCAATAGCAATGAATTCTAAGTAACTCGACGTAGTGATTCATCTGCCTCATTAAAAACCATGCCGAGAAAACCCATTGGGACAAAACTCAACATGGGAAAAAGAGTACAGACTCCTCACCTTAAGTCACTTAGTCATCATTACCGGGTGTAGTCTTCAACGTGGAGATATTAAAGACTTGAATCTTCGGTAAGCTGAGTGATCCTTCTGCTATGAGTGAATGAGCTTCCTTGGCCATCTCCTTAGCTCTAGAACGAGTGATCCGTCCTACTAGCTCCGGTTCCTCCTCAGCTTCTGGTTCCTCAGCTTCTGGTTCCTCAGCGTCCTTGCTATCCATGATCATATCATCCCCTCTCTCTTGAAAAGGATTTGTCCTCAAATCTGTATCTGCAAGATAGGGGAGCAAGTCAGAAACATTGAACGATGGAGATACGTTATACTTACCTTGGAGATCAATCTGATAAGCATTGTTGTTGATCTTCTTGATGACTTCAAATGGTCGATCAACTCGTGGCATAAGCTTGCTCTTCCTCTCTTCTGGGAATCGGTCCTTTCGTAAGTGAATCCACACTAAGTCTCCTTCTTCAAAGATCATCTCCTTTCTGCCCTTGTTTGCTTGTTTCTCATACTGCTTAGTCTTCTTCTCTATATTCTCCTTGGCTTTAGCGTGTATCTTCCTCACCTGTTCAGCTTTTTCTTTGCCATCTAAGCTACATTTAACACTTAAAGGCAAAGGGATCAAGTCTAGAGGTGATTGTGGATTAAACCCATAAACGATTTCAAAAGGAGAAAAGAGAGTTGCAGAATGCTTAGCGTGATTGTAAGCAAACTCCACGTGTGGTAGGCACTCTTCCCATGACTTGATATTACTCTTCACCAACGCCCTGAGAAGTGTAGACAATGTTCTGTTCACCACCTCTGTTTGACCGTCAGTCTGAGGATGACAAGTAGTTGAAAATGCCAGCTTGGTTCCTAGTTTAGCCCATAAAGTTCTCCAGAAGTGTCCTAGAAACTTTGTATCCCTGTCTGAAACTATCACTTGAGGCATGCCATGCAGACGTACTATTTCCCTGAAAAACAAGTTAGCTACACTAACACCATCATCTGTCTTGTGACTAGCAATGAAGTGAGCCATCTTGCTAAACCTGTCAACAACCACAAAAATAGAATCTCGACCATTCCTGGTTCGAGGTAAGCCAAGCACAAAGTCCATAGAAATATGAGTCCAAGGATGAGAAGGGATAGGGAGGGGAGTATACAAACCGTGAGGCTGTACTTTACTCTTTGCCATTTTGCAAACAGCACACCTAGAACAAACCTTCTCCACGTCTGACTTCATGTTAGGCCAATAGAAGTGATCTTGCAATCCAGATAGAGTCTTTGCTACTCCAAAATGTCCAGCTAGTCCACCTCCATGAGCTTCTCTAACTAGCAGTTCTCTAATAGATCCTTGTGGTATGCATAATCGATGGTTTTAGAACAAGTATCCATCCTGCCTAAAGTAGTTATCAAAAGCAAACTTATGGCACTTGCCATAGCTCTCAGCGAAATCAATGTCAGTCTCATAAAGGTCTATGATATGCTCAAATCCATGTAATTTCGAAGTTAAAGTAGAGATAAGAGTGTACCTCCTGGATAATGCATTTGCGACAACATTATCCTTACCTTTCTTGTACTTAACGATGTAGGGAAAAGTCTCAATGAACTCCATCCACCTGGCGTGTCTCTTGTTGAGCTTCTGCTGTCCTTTGAGATGCTTCAATGACTCGTGATCAGTGTGAATAACGAACTCCTTAGGCCATAGGTAATGCTGCCACGTCTGAAGAGCTCGAACCAATGCATATAATTCCTTGTCATAGGTAGGGTAGTTGAGGGTTGATCCTCCCAGCTTCTCACTGAAGTAAGCCACCGGTTTCCTATCCTGCATCAAAACAGCTCCTATACCAACTCCAGAAGCATCACATTCAATCTCAAAGGTTTTCATAAAATCTGGAAGAACTAGAATAGGGGAATTGATAAGCTTCTCTTTAAGTGCTGTAAAGGCCTGCTCTTGTGCCTCTCCCCATTGAAATCCCACGTTCTTCTTGATAATCTCAGTCAATGGCGCAGCAATGGTGCTAAAATCCCTCACGAACCGCCTGTAAAAGCCTGCTAGCCCATGGAAGCTTTGTACTTCTCCTACGTTTTTAGGACTTGGCCATTCCTTGATTGCTTTGATCTTCTCCTCATCGATTTTTACACCATCTGCACTTACTATAAAACCTAAGAAAACAATCTCATTAGTGCAGAAGGAACATTTGGATTGATTAGCAAAGAGGAATTGAGAACGAAGACCATCTAGAACTCTGCGGATGTGTTCTAAATGCTCCTCCAAACCTTTGCTGTAGATGAGGATGTCATCGAAGTAGACTACCACGAAGACTCCTATGAACGGTCTTAAGGCATGGTTCATTAAGCGCATGAAGGTGCTGGGAGCATTGGTGAGACCAAACGGCATGACTAACCATTCATACAGCCCCTGCTTGGTCTTGAAAGCAGTTTTCCACTCATCCCCTTCCTTCATTCTGATCTGATGGTATCCACTCTTCAAATCGATCTTGGAGAAGATTGTTGATCCACACAACTCATCTAACATGTCATCAAGTCTAGGAATAGGATGCCTATACTTCACGGTTATGTTGTTGATAGCTCTGCAGTCTACACACATCCTCCATGAGCCATCCTTCTTAGGGACTAACAAGACTGGTACTGCGCATGGACTTAAGCTCTCTCTGATATGTCCTTTGCTCATCAACTCTTCTACTTGCTTCTGAAGTTCCTTTGTCTCTACAGGATTGGTTCTGTAAGCTGGTCGGTTCGGTAGAGCTGATCCTGGTACCAAGTCTATCTGGTGCTCAATTCCACGGATTGGAGGTAAGCCTGGAGGTATCTCTTCTGGAAAAACATCCTTGTATTCCTGCAAAATCTCAATCATAGCACTAGGAAGCTCCTGTGAAGGGTTAGTACTAACAAGGGATTCCTTGTATACAAACATAAACGTAGTCATTTCAGGATCAAAGAGTTTAGAAAATTCACTGTGGTTTATGTAGAGGCTGTTGGTGACCTTCTCCTTCTCCTTAAGCTTCACTTGCATCTGGTCTTGGTAAATTTCAGTAGGCGTGAGTGGTAAGAGTGTAATCTTGCGCCCTTTAAACTCAAATGAGTGCTTGTTGGTGTAACCATCATGGATAACCTTGCGATCTGATTGCCACGGTCTGCCCAGCAACACATGACTCGAACCCATGGGAATAACATCACATAGAACCTCATCTTCATACTTCCCAATAGATAAAGACACGAGAACCTGCTGGGATACGGTCAAAGCTCCACTCTCATTCAGCCACTGTAACTTGTACGGTCTGGGATGTGGAATGGTCTTGAGCTGAAGCTTCTTAACCATCTCTTCACTTGCAGCATTAGTGCAGCTTCCTCCATCTATAATCAGACTACAAACTTTCTCTTTGATGAAGCATCTTGTGTGGAACAGGTTCTCTCGCTGACACTTCTCTTCAGGCTGGTTCTGAACACTCAAAGTCCTTCTTGCGACTAGCATTTCACCCACGGCAGCAGCCTCTTCTTCTTCCTCTAAGTCTGATTCAATCTCTGAATCTTCCTGAGGAACAATCTCTCCTCCCTCTTGTAACAGAAACATCTTCTTGTTTGGGTAGTCTCGAGAGTAATGACCCATTCCTTGACATTTGAAGCATCTTACGTTGCTGTTGGAGTTACCACTTCTCGGTTTGAATTCGGATTTAACTTCTTCTTTAACCACAGTAGAAGTCGGTTTGATGTCTCTTGAGTAAACTGGTTTGTTGATCTCCCTAGGCTTAGTCACACTAGGCGTGAATGTAGACTTGATGATTCGCCTCTTGACTTGAGACTCAACCAATTCAGCCTTATGCACCATCTCTTGTATATCTGCGAAATCCTGAAGTTCTACCTTGTCTTGAATCTCTCGGTTAAGTCCTCCAAGAAATCTAGACATAACCATCTCTTCTCCTTCTCTTAAATCCGCACGAATGAGCAAAGTTTCCAATTCCTGATAGTAATCTCTAACAGTCTTTGTACCTTGAATGAGGCGCCTAAGCTTGTTGAGTATCTCACGCTGATGATGGGCTGGAACAAACCTCTTCCTCAACTGCATAACAAGCTGATCCCAAGTAGTAATGGGAGGCTCTCTGAGGCGGTTTCTGGTGATTCCCAACTGCTCCCACCATAGAAGTGCATATCCATGGAATTCTGAAACTGCAATCTTCACCTTGTTGAGCTCGTAAGTACCTTGAACCAGAAAGTTGGACTCCATCTTCCTTTCCCAATCTAGATAAGCTTCGGGGTCATTGGTGCCATGGAAAGGAGGATACTGGATTCTGATATGGCTCAGCTGCTGGCGTAGAGGATCATAATCTCGCTCATGTCCTCGGTTTCTGTCTCTTCTCACGGTTCCTCGGCTATAGTCAGAAGCTTCTTCCTCCTCATAGTATTCTGGATCTGATTCCACGAAGACTCGCTGACCAGCTATGTATTCCTCTCTGCGGTGTTGGCGTCCTTGTTGCCTTTCAACTCTTGAACCATCTTGTTTCCTCTGATTAAACATAGTCTCTCTGCCCCCAATCTGACTGCGGTTTGTCTTGGCTTTAGGACTGACTTTAGGAGGTGTTGGTTCATGTCTAGACCTTCGGACAGATGCTCCTACGTGTCCCTTACCCTTAGTAATGCGCATAGCTTCAGAAGGAGTTGGAGTATGCGAAGACTCTCCTCCACTCGCACTAAGATCTTTGAGCAGATCACTCATCTTTGTCTCGAACTTGTCATTGAGCTGCTCAATCTGCTGTGTGAGCTGCGTTGTAATGGCTTGGTTTGATTCCTTGATTTGTTCAGCCATTGCTTTGTTGAGAGCTGCCATGGCCTCAGCCGAAAGCTCCATGGTACCTGAAACAAGTTACAAAAATTCACAGTAACTTGTTCTAGGAAAGTTAAATGACAAACTTCAAGACATGAACAAGAAATTGCAGATTTGAAAATTGAGCACAAACAACGATTTTCAGCAAGCAATAAAGAAATAAACCAAATTCACCTAGGCTTTTATGCAAACGAAATCACACAGCAATCAAGTTAAAACTACGAGACAATGATGCAAGGAACAATTAAATTAATGACACAAACCCAAAAACAACGGCACAGCAATGATGCAGAAAGGATTCGAAGGCAAATTCAACAAGATAACAAGTAATTTAATGAATAAAACAGCAACTAACAAATTAACAAACTAACTAAACAATAAACTATTGAATGACACAGACCTAAGCTAAACGGAATAAACTAATGAAACAATTATGCAATCAACAATCAAAGATATTCAACGTTCCAATCACTAATGAAAGACTACGAAACAATCTAAGGCTAAATCAACTAGGTTTTATGCAAAACAAATCAAAAACAAAATAAACACAAATATGGCGGATTAGGGTTAGGAATTTCTCAGCCTTTGGTTCAGAGTTGGCTCTGATACCACGTGATGAGATCCTAGGTGATCAACTCCGAAGGAAAGGCTGTAGAGGATGCGAGATGGACTCGTTTGTGATGATGGCGTGATGATGGTGATCTGATGGCGTGATGAAGATGGAGAGGAGATTGGATCGTGATTGATATGGATAGATGTTTAGGTGATAAGATGGATGGTAACATATAGAAGAATTTCTAGATCACAAAGTGTATAAGAAATTCGGATTCTAAGAACGCATTCAAGGAATCAAAGTGAGAGAAGAAACAAATCGAAATTGCTGTTTGCATATAAGTTCTTCGCTGAAGAAACAAAGGAGGCGTCATTTGGGTTTTATAATCAACCCTAGAGACATGAAACCCAAACAACAGAGCGTTCCAAAATAAAACAACAAAGCGTCTAAAATTTAAATAAAACAGCGAGGCGTCCCAACCCTAAGGTTCCTAATCGGTGCACCTCTAAAATACTAAGTACCAGCCATAGTGACTTGTACATAATTACCCAATAGCAATGAATTCTAAGTAACTCGACGTAGTGATTCATCTGCCTCATTAAAAACCATGCCGAGAAAACCCATTGGGACAAAACTCAACATAGGAAAAAGAGTACAGACTCCTCACCTTAAGTCACTTAGTCATCATTACCGGGTGTAGTCTTCAACGTGGAGATATTAAAGACTTGAATCTTCGGTAAGCTGAGTGATCCTTCTGCTATGAGTGAATGAGCTTCATTGGCCATCTCCTTAGCTCTAGAACGAGTGATCCGTCCTACTAGCTCCGGTTCCTCCTCAGCTTCTGGTTCCTCAGCTTCTGGTTCCTCAGCGTCCTTGCTATCCATGATCATATCACCGGTGTACTCATCGACACTTCCTTCAGCCTCGCAAAGCTGCTTGCACTCCTGAAACCAAACAAACAGATCATCCCTCCTGTACACTTTGTCCAAGACAGCGCCATACTCGCAAATCCCTTCACGAATCTCCGATAATAACTCGCTAAACCAAGAAACTCCTGGTCTCTGTAGCATTAGAAGGTCTAGGCCAATCTCTGATAGCCTCAATCTTTGTCGACTCTATAGGAACTCCCTCTGTAGAAACAACACGACCAAGAAACCCCATCTTTCACTGCCAAAAATTATACTTAATTTCCCAAAAATATTTTGCTCCCTAAGCTTCTCCCGATCCAAACTTAATTGCTCCGCAAACTTCCCCGAACTAATCGAAAAATACCGAGATGTCATCTATGAAGGTGATCATCAAAACCTCCAGATACTCCCATCTGCCTTTATCACAACCGATATCGGTGATCCCCATAGTGAAGCACTCGATTGAAATAAACTCTTAATCGACCAATTCTCTAGCTGCCCCATCAGCTCTGCCAACTCTTCTGGAACTTCCTGTAAGGTGCCTTAGACATCGGCGTCATCCCATGCTCTAGCTCACTCATGAAAAGATCAGACCGAGGCAGAAATAATCTTTTTAGCGACCAAACATCCTCGCAAATCCCGAACAACCTGAATATCTCTGACCGCAACCTCAATGGCAATCTAGATGAACCCGGTGTCACTCCAACCAGTCCATCCCCCAGGATGTCATCATATAACTCTACCAGACCAATTTTAAATTGACTCATCTTATAAATTTTAAATTGACATAATCATTTCAACACCAACGAAAATGACAACAATCCAAAACACCAAGCTAAAGCTAAAATTCTGAAACATAAACAAAAGAACAATATTTGAGATGAAAGAAATGCAACTCAGTCCTCGATGTGCACTCTTAGATCCTCCTCGATCGATGCCGTAACCCCCACCAACTCTGCCAACAAGGCAAATTTGGAAGCTCTGCACGACATCCTTAGCCCCGACTTAAGTCCTCCCGCGAACCGCCTCATCTGAGCCCGCTCCTTGTCCATCCTTGTACCTGCATAAACCACTAGCCTATCGAACTCAGCATAATACTTGCCTATCAACCGGTTTTCCTGAACAAGTTCCCAAAACTGCGTCGCCAACCGATCCACTGCCTTTTGAGGAAAATATGTGGTGTTAAACTCAACCAAGAATTCTCCCCAAGTCCACATTTCCCGCCTCCACCGGGCCTCAACACTCCTCTACCAGAGACGTGCGTCACCCTCCAAGAAGTGTACCGCTAAATCCATTCGATACTCATCAATACACCTGAGGACCCCTCTGATCGAAAAGGACAAAGACCCGATGCTCTCTATCGGGCTCAACATCACCCGATAAGGCAGACGCTCTTCTGCCACTGGAACCACTGCTGGAACCTGAAGTGGTACCCCACTTGGTAACCGCTCCAAAATCAGGGTTAAACATCTTCACCAAACGATCATCTGGACCTTGGGCTACACCTGCATCAGCACCCTCACCTAGGCCTCGTACAGCACCATCTGCTCCGGTACCACCACCGACAATAACAGACACTCTTACACTGCCCACTGATCCCTCATGATACGCCTGCAAATCAGCCTTATTCTCTTGCGACTCACTCTGAGCCACCCACTCGAAAGACGTACTCACACGCTCCGACCACGACCCCGGCCGCTACCTCTACCTCGACCATTCAGAACTGTAGCCATTAGACCTTGCACTTCCAAAAAGCACCACTAAGATACTAGATTCCACAAAACCGGGGGTCACAGAAACAATCAAGAACACAACTTAGCACGAAATCTCTTTGAATGCCGAAGCGGATGATCTAAGACAACAAAATTTCTAACAACCAATAAATAATTAAACACATAGTCTCAATTCATATAATTTGCCATCCTAAAACCGTAAAAGCTCTGATACCAAAATGAAACAACCAACACGTTTTTTTAAAATTAAATAACCCGCATTAACATTCTCATAAATGCTAACTCTCTACGGCTATTTTAACAATTGCGGAAGTTCTCAAGAATAGACCAATAAATCATTAAACCAGTATCCAAACTAACAAATCAAAATCCATAACGAAACATTCCAAAGAAAACTCTAGCAATCTAAATATCAGGTTCACTAGACAAACTAAACAACTTAAACAATCCTATAATCCTCTTCACATTTCTTTTACTTGCAACACATGGTACAAAGAGTTGCGTAAGTATTATCATAAATACTTAGTGAGCTGGTCATAGTAGGGGTCGGATTCCACCCTTGCGAGATCGATGCAATGAGAAAAAGAATTTTGCCAAGTCGAGGATAAATCCTAAATAGGCTTACAAGGGTCCAATTTGTAATTAGGCTCATAATATAATTAGATCCATATTTAAATGGTTTTAATGATATTATGGGCCTAAAGCTATTTTAATTGCTTAATGGGTCAGACCCAACTCTAGTACGTAGACCTAGATTAGAAAAGGTATAAATAGCTCATTGTATTTACCCAAAAAAGGGTTCAAACTTTTCACAACAAAAGATCAATAAAGCTTTTTTAATAACTACAACAATAGTCTCTTATACTATATGCACTGTGATTCACTCAGAAGTCTCGCACCTCCTCTAAAACCCATACAAATTCAATTGTGCGATTTACAACTCTTACAATTTGGCGCCGACTAAGGGGACATGTGAGACATTCTTACTCAAAAGAATTATCGTGCAAGCTATATAAGTAGTGACCAATAATGCAACATGGATTGCAACAGCGGTGACCAGGAGCGCAATGTCAACAGCAGCAGCGGTGACCAACAACGCAATTTTGACAACAGCAGCAGTGACCAGTAGCGCAATATCGATCACACCAGCGGCGACCAGCAACACAACATCGACATCACCAGTGAAGACCAACAGCGCAACGTTGATAGCACCAACACCGCAACGTCGACATATCCAGCAATGCTCAGCAGCGCAACATGGTTTGCGGCAGCGGCAACAAGCAGTGAAAAGTCAGAGCGACTACAGCAACTAGTGTGCATAACTCTAGGGTTAAGCGCACTACAGAGAGCACACCTACTACTCAGATAAAAACTACTGCTGAGCAAAGGAGCGGTAATGCGGATCTCGCCGATAAATAAAACACATCAAACGAAGAAGAAAACTTCTTATGGGTAGAGTGCTCAAAAATCATTGAGGACCAAGCGGCAATAAAAAACCAAAGAAAGGAGAACGCAATGTCGTAAGGTGACATAATCCATCTAGTAAATGCACCGGATCGTCAAATGTCAAGCTTAGTTTCTTACCAACTCTCCTAGCTACCTAGCTCACTTGTTGCCTCGCTTACTAGCTCCCCTAGCCGCTTGGCTCAAACTCGCCTAATGGCTCTCCTAATTCACCACTTAACAAATGCGCTTAACGTCCGACCTAATGGACATATCACTTACATCCTTAACAGATTATTCGAAGTTCTACCTAAATGGACATATCACTTACATCTTTAATGGATTATTCAAAGTCCTACCTAAACGGGCATATCTCTTACATCATCTACGGATTGTTCAAAGTCCTATCTAAACGGATATATCAGTTGCAAGCTCTGCGGATCTCTAAAAGTATTTACTTGAACTACGAGGCGGCTTGATCCCTACAAAGGATACGTAGGCAGCTCATCTTTAGATGGGTTCAGCTGCCCCCTCCTTAAAAAAGGAGGGAGTGGGGTACGTATTCTCCTATACTCCCATCTCTCTCACTTGCCTTTCTCGTAAAAATCAAACAAAGCAAACTTATCTGAAACAGTTTCGCTTGGAAAAATATAAGTCTTAACAAAAGGAGACTTTTTTCAAATCATTTTACAGTTACATACCCCATCGATAACAAAAGTCTTATCAGAAATAGACATAACACCTCGCTGCTGGCCACATCAATGGTCTAGTTCACAAGCTTCATATCTGACTATTACATCCTTAGCATGATTAAACAGCGCGCGATACAAATGTATAATGGTCATTATAAGAGCATGTGCATTAGAGCAAAACGTATGCGTAAACCCAAATGTTCATTTCGAAACCTAATAGATAAAATGTTGGTTGCATCCCTAAAAGTGATCATTAGAGGAGCGAACATGTTCTCGAGAACATGTCTGTAAACCCAAATATTCACTCCAAACCCAGCAAAAGGAATTGTTGGTCGTAATGCGATAACGTGCTCATTGCAGGATCTTGTGTGTTAGTAGAAAGCGTATCTGTAAAACCAAATGTTCATGTCCAAACCCAACTAACATAGCATTGGTAACTTTATCTAAAAGTATTCACTTGAGCGGATACGCTTACTGCAGCATGGCAGTAAACCGCAATGTCTATTCAAAAACCCAACTAACGTAACGTTGGTAACCTCGCTAGAAAATATTCACTATCGGAGCAGGCTTGTTTGTAAACCGAAGTGTCTATGCAAAACCCAACAACCTTGAATGTTGGGCATAACACGAGAAATACATTCAATCTTTTGGAGCAAAATTGTTCAGTGATGATAATTTTCGTAAACCAAAATTGTCTAACACCACCTGCAGAAGCGCCCAGCTCACCAGTTGAAATTTCAGTCGCACCAGCTCGCAGACCTCCAAGGATCTCTTCAAGCTCGCTGACATGCTTTTGAAACACTTTCTTTACATGCGACAGACCAACCTCCTGATTCTTCAAACAAGCAAGGCGTCATTCTCCTCATCTTACTTCTTCCCTATTCCTCCCCTTTTTAAGGAGAGGGGCCGCTGAACCCATCCAAAAATGTGCTGCCTACGTACCCTTTTTAGGGATCAAACCGTCTCGTAGTTTAAATGAGTAACAGGTGTCACGCTCCTCTCAGGCACGCAGTCGCACCTATCTCCAGTAGGCAGTCGTTCCACTCACGAAGCCAGTCACTCCTATCTCCAGCAGACAGTCGCTCCTCTCAGGCAGGCAATCGCTCCTATCTCCAACAGGTAGTCGTTCCTCCCACGCAGGCAGTCGCTTCTATCTCCAACAAGCAGTCGCTCCACTCAAGAAGGCAGTCGCTCCTATCTCAGGCAGGAAGTCGCTCCTCTCAGGCAGGAAGTCGCTCTTATGTCTAGCATGCAGTCGCTCCTCTCATGCAGGAAATCGCTTCTATCTCATGCAGGCAGTCGCTCCTCTCACGCATGCAGTCACTCCTATATCCAGCAGGCAGTCGCTCTTCTCAGGCAGGAAGTCGGTCCTATCTCTAGCAGGCAGTAGCTCGTCTCACGCAGCCAGTCGCTCCTATCTCTAGCAGGCAGTCACTCCTTTCAAACAGACTGGTACTCCTCTCAAGTAGGGTGTCGCTATCCTCTTACGGATCATCACTCCTATCTCTAGCAGGCAGTCGTTCCTCTCGGGCAGGCAGTCGCTCCTTTCAAGGATTGTCGCTATCCTCTTACGGATCATCGTTCCTATCTCCAGCAAGCAGTCGCTCCTCGCAGGTAGATTGTCGCTTATTTCAATTATCGCCGCTCGTAACTCAAACGGAACATCGCTCTTATCTCCAGTAAGATGTCGCTTTCCTCTTATGAAATTAAAATCGTATCTCTGGATCTTTGCCGTCTTCAGAATCTTCAACATGGCGTCAATGTCGACAGAGATCAAAATCGGATCTCCGGATCATCGCCGTCTTCAACATCTTTAATACGGCGTAAATGTCGACAAAGATCGAAATCGGATCTTTGGATCTTCACCGTCTTCAGCATTTTAAATATGGCGTTAATGTCGACAGAGATCGAAATCGGATCTCCGGATCATCGCCGTCTTCAGCATCTTCAATACGGCGTTAATGTCGACAAAAATCAAAATCGGGTCTCCAGAACTTTGCTGTCTTAAACATCTTCACTTCCGGCAACTAATACAACGACAACGCCGTAGGTGATTTTTTGCACGAGCAAAAAAATAAAAAAGTTGACCGGTTGACCACATTGACTTTAGTTGACCGGTTACCTCGTGTTGAACAAATCAACATCTCAACGATCAACGGAGCCGGAGATCACCGGAAGTCACTGGAACCGGAGCCCCACCATTGCAGCCATCTCTTTGCCATGACCATGAACCACAATGAATCACTGCCACGTGAGTCACCACCACTTGAGCAACCACGAATAGCTGTGAGCACCTCCAACAACGAGGGAGGGGTGGCTGCAGCGGGAAGCATCTCCTGTGAAGGAGGAGCTGATGCGTCAACAAGCCACATCGTCGACGAAGCTAAGCGCCGGAGCCTCCTTACTGGAACCACGAACCTAACGGCGGTAGATCTTGACATCGACGACGGTCGTGAATGTGCAGTCGATCCAGATTGTAGATCCGATGATGATGATGGACCCAAGCAGCGACGGGGAAGCAGAAAGGCGGCGGCGTGGGTTGGTCGGAGAAGATGACCGGAGTAAACATACGGCGAAAGTTAATTTTCGAGGAAGAGGAACAAAATTTTTGCCAAAATAATATAGTAGTAAAAAATTATATTTCACTACGAGACAAAAATTTTTTTTACCTTTTACTTTGAAAAAGTTACTTGGTAAAAATACAGTAAAAAGGGGTCCTATTTATACTCGGAGGATTTCTTAAAATTCCAAGGGTTTTGGGAAAAATTCCAGAAAATCTCCTAACGGGCCTCAAAGTCCAATAAAGCAAAGCCCGAAAGCATTTCAGTCTGCTAAGCTTATTTTCAACAAAGGAAGCAAGTCCAGGAAAACACAACAACATCAGCTCAACATGGAATATCTGAAACTTCCCGAGTTCAATGACAAGACATCAACGCCTGACTGCTTCAGAGTCCATCACATCAACCTCAAACTTCAACAGTTTATACCTTGGCATCATCTAACTCGATAATACCAAGTTGGGGGGCTACCATCACATCAACCTCATCATTTGATAGCTCTGGTCAGAAACGAACTGCTACACATGTCAATGTCTCGACCTCGATGCAAATTTATCTTCTCAAGCACACGAGTAAATCTAACAACAAGACAACTTGTGTATACTACCTCGGCGACGAAGCAAGTCAAATCTCATCCTAGTTTCAAGTTTGGGGGCTAATCTATCTCGACAATGTCGCATAACTCATCAGCACAGTCTCGTTAAAGACTCGAGCACATCTTCGTTGTCTTAGGAGACGGTATCATTCCAGACCAGAATGAAAGTATCAGAAACCTGTCCACCGAGCTTAACATTAACTGAAACATGTGAGCTTGGCGACATCCACAATAATCTCCATTGGTGAGTTGAATATTAACTCAAACATGGGAGCTCGCTGACAATGGCAAAATCTCTATTGACCGAGCTGAACATTGACTGAAACATGGGAGCTCGGAAAAACAAAAACCTTTCGAAGAACGTGAACTACAAGGAGTCAAATCACATCCGCCAAGTTGAACATTCACAGAAACATAGGAACACAACGGCGATAACTATAGCACCAATGAGAAGTACGTGACTTGTGCTCTTTTTCCCTTGATTTGGTTTTTCCCACTGGGTTTTATGGACAAGGTTTTTACCGAGGCTTGCTTACACACTTACACGCCTTCCTCATTTACGATAAGCTATTCCAAAACACGAGTTTACAAGGAATCTCTGCCGAGCTAAGCGTTTACAGAAAACACGTCGAACTCGGCAACATTTACAAGTCGGCAGAACCAAGCTTTTTAATTTGATCTCATCAAAACACATCTTGGAGGACAATAGGAACGTCTGTGACACATCTTCTTGAAGCATCGACCTCACTTACAACTTCTTCTACCTTGACACAATCATACTAGACACTGCCAAGCTGGGCGACTAACTGTTGGGGTCGGATTCTAACCCTGTAAGATCGATGCAACGACAAGAAGAATTTTGCCAAGTCCAGGATAAATCATTAACATTCTTACAAAAGTCCAATTTGTAATTAGGTCCATAATATAATTAGATCCATATTTAAATGGGTTTAATGATATTATGGGCATAAAGCTATTTTCATTGCTTAATGGGTAAAACCCAGCTCTAGTACTTAGACCTAGATTAGAAAAGCTATAAATAACTCATTGTATTTACCTAAAAATGGGTTCAGACTTTTTCAAAACAAAAGATCAATAAAGCCTTCTTAATAGCTATAACAACACTCTCTTTTACTTTCTGCACTGTGATTCACTCAGAAGTCTCGCACCTCCTCTAAAACCCTTACAAATTTAATTGTGCGAGTTACAACTCCTACAACCATTCTACCCAGTGGCGTATCACACAGACTCCCATAAACAATTCAATCAACGATATAAACCATCACAAGATAACAGTTGATCAACCAAAACATTACGGAAACAGTTCCAAGACATAAACAGCTCATCTCGAGCGAGACCAATAAGGTATCGATCGACATGACCAAAGTGCTCGTGTCGAGCGACACAACACAGTGTCGATCGACACGCTATAAGCACTCATTTTGCTCGACACCCTCCTGGTGTCGATCGACACGCCTCTGTAGGGTACAAGAATCGCTTTTCTCCTTTCTCAAGGCGATTCCGAGAAATACGAGTCGCTTACATGCACGAAAACGATACCAAGCCAATCCATGAATACATAGTAGCAATATCTCTTAGAATAATTTTGCAAAGACCTCACTCACGAAAATAATTATATCTCTTAGAATACATATGTATTTGATAAACCGATTTGCCTCACGGCTAGCTAAGAAAAAGAAGAACTTACCCATAAAATTTTACGATGATCAGAACTGATATGCTCATCCGATCCTCTTCTCTAACACAAGGCGACATACCTGCCTTTTTCCCACAATCCACCAAAAACTAATTCTCTCTTCTCATCTTTCTTAATACCGATTTTCTGACCTCGCTCCACAGAAAATGAGGTTGTTCAGCCTTTTATACGTGATCCTAGGGTTTCATAACCCAATCCAAACCAAATTTAATAATTAAAACTAAACCGGGTCTATGATTTTGGTTCACGGGTGTTACACAAGCGACTTTGTATTCAAGTCCCACCGGGAGATGACAAGCTTCACCATACACTATATGAAAACAGGTTGTACCCAAAGGCGTTTTGAAAGTCGTTCTATACACCTAAAGAGCATCATCAAATTTCTCTGACCAATATTGTCTCGTCTTTGCGGTTGTCTTTTACATGATAGCTTTGAATTCTCTATTAGAGATTTCTACTTTTCCACTAGTTTGAGGATGATAGGCAGTATCAACTTTATTCCTAACTGTAACGCCCTGACCGCCCTTCCTATGGGCCCTCGTGCACTCTCAGGCCCATTGGCCCACTCTATCCGACGCTCGGTGCGTTAGTCCGGGAGGCTCGGAAGTCATGTTTACTTATCCTGCAAATCACCACGCGATCTTTACTCGTGTTTTGACATCACTCACGCGATAGTGGAAATGACTTCCCAGTAGGTCACCCATCCTGAAACTACTCCAGCTCAAGCACGCTTAACTCTGGAGTTCTCTCAAGACCTGTGACCGAAAAGATAAATGCACTTTGGTGATATAGATAGCCAAATCAATTTATTTAAGCCTCTCCGCATATACCGCATATACCATATATGCCCTAAAACTGGGGTGTCACAATTATCCCTACTAACTGATCGCAATGTCCTCGTTACGCAAACCAAGATAGTTACCCCGACAATCTGACTCTTTACAGATGTCAGGGTTAGCTCTGATACCAATTGTAAGGCCCTAACCGCCCCTTCCATGGGCCCCCGTCCACTCACAGGCCCGTTGGTCCACCCGATCCAACAATCGGTGCGTTAGTTCGGGAGGCCCGAAAGTCATGTTTACTTACCCAGCAAATCACCACGCAATCTTTACTCGTGTTTTGACCTCACTCATACGACAGTGGAAATGACTTCCTGGTACATCACCCATCATGAAACTTCTCCAGCTTAAGCACGCTTAGCTCTGGAGTTCTCTCAAAACCTGTGACCGAAAAGATAAGTACACTTTTGTGATATAGGTAGTCAAATCTATTCTTTTAAGCCTCTCCAAATATATCGCATATACCATATATGCCCTGAAACAGGGGTGTCACACTAACTCCGTACTTCTTTAAAAGTTTGTCAAAAGAGTTATTGATGAAGTGCGTTCCTCCATCACTAATCACAACTCTTGGTATGCCAAAACATGGAAAGATAACCGATTTGAATAGTTTGTTGACAACCGCTGCATCATTTGTTGGAGTTGCTACGGTTTCTACCTGCGACTAGAGTATATTGGTTTCTAAAAGACATTGGGAAAGGACCCATAAAATCAATTCCTCATAAATAAAAAATTTTGACTTCTAAGATGAAGTTTTGTGGCATCTCGTTTCTTCTGCTTATGTTACCCATTCATTGGCATGGATCACATCTAGAGATGAAGGCATGAACATCTATAAACATTGTTGGCCACCAAAAACCACCTTGGAGACTGTTTTGAAAGTTGCAAAATGGCATGCATAAGATGAACTATGTCACCTGTGTATGATTCCTTCAACATCATCTTCTGGAACACATTTCCGAAATAAATTGTCTTGACACTTCTTGTAGAGAAAGGGCTCGTCCCAATAGTATGATTTTATCTACTTGAAGAATTTCTTCTTCTTCTTCCTATAACCAAAGAATAGTAGAGGTTCAATATCCGCGGCTAAATAGTTAGCGATATGGAGGTACCAAGGTGTCGCAAATATTGTCTTCTTCTTCTTGGTGAAACGTGGAGGGCCGCGTTACTTGGATGAAGAATAACATTCAAGGTGTAGACGTGTTCTTAAACCAAGCAATCATTCATAGGCAATGGTTCCTCTACTCGCATCCAAGAAAGATGATCCGCTACGTTGTTTTCTATGCCTTTCTTATCTTTTATTTCCAAATCAAATTCTTGTAGTAAAAGAATCCACCTTATGAGGCGTGGCTTTGCATCCTTATTGGATAGAAGGTACCTTAGAGCAGTGTGATCCGTGTGAACAATCACCTTAGATCCCACCAAATATGACCAAAATTTCTCAAAGGCGAAGACGATTGCAAGTAGCTCCTTTTCTGTTGTGGCATAATTGCATTGAGCTTCATCCAAGGTCCCACTAGCACAATAATTGACGTTTAGCTTCTTATCCTTTCGCTGTCCTAACACCGCTCCTACTGCGTAATCACTAGAATTGCATATAATTTCAAAGGGAAGCTCCCAATCCGACGATCATAGCACGGGCGCGCTAATAAGTGCTTCCTTTATTTTTTTTGAAAGAAACAAGGCACTCCTCATAGAATTCAAAGGTTATATCTTTGCATAATAGCCTCGTGAGGGGTCTAGCAATGTTGGAAAAGTCTTTTATGAATCGCCTGTAGAAACCGGCGTGTCCAAGGAAACTTCGAATGCTTTTAACATTCGACAAAGGTTGTAAACTGACCATTACCTCTATCTTTGGTTTGTCAACTTCAAGTCTTTTCTCCAATTTTCGGTGTCCAAAGACGATTCCATCTCATACCATGAAATGATACTTCTCCCAATTCAAAACAAGATGCTTATCTTCACAACGTTGTAAAACCTAGCCAAGATTTGACAACAATTTTCAAAGGAAGAGCCATAAATTGAAAAATTATTCGTAAAAATTGCCATCATGCATCTTTGGAATGTAGCTAGAGTAATGTACGACTCGGTGGTGAGTCTTACAACCTGATTCGGTGGATAGAACCACAAGATAGCGTTCGCTCTTTCTGGTGGTCAAGTGATGGTCGAAGATGGAGATCAGACACGATGGTGATCACTCTTTCGTGTGAGTTCAGATTGATGAAATGATGATGGATTGATAGCACGACACCGAGGGGTGATTATTCTATGATACGCAACTGATATTCTCCCTTATGTGAATCACACACACAAGCTCAAACAAGGCTGAGAATTCTGCTCAAAGAAAATTCATTTCTTTATTGATAGGTAAAAAGTTGTGGTGGCTACAATGTTGCAGTGAAACTTTATAAACAGTCTATCAGCTTGAAGCTTCTAGGGTTCTGACTCAAAACAACAAGGCTTTTAAAAGAAAACAACAAGAAGTTCAAAAACTAATCTAAACAAAGTGCAGAGTTTCATTAAAGCCAAAAAAGGAAACTATGGCCAGAACTTAAAATAAGAGAGGTGATTTTCGTTTTCATTGGTTCTTAGTGTTGTGGAAGGCTTGAATCACCTGAAAAGACAGTATATAAATTGAAAAACTCACCTTGATGTGTTTCTTGGTCAGATGTGCTAAGAGCTTGAAAATTAGAGTAGAAGTCTTCATGTAGTTCTTCTAGCTCTTCATTTCTTCTAATGATGTTTCTTGATCAGTCTTGAAGATATCTTCTTCTTTCCTATTTGGTGCAGAGATGGTGAGCTCTAATGTACCTTGGTGTGTTCTTGTGGGATCTAGGTTGACAGGAAGTAGTTTTGGAGCTAAAGATGCAACGAAGACTTGCACATCAAGGTTGATCCTTCTAGTTAATTACTTGGACTTTGATCTTGTCATTGGACCGGGTCGAACTATTGGCATTGGTATTTTCGTTGGTTCGTGGTCTGAACCGATGTCCTCATCATTCCCTCCCTCTTCAAGAGGTTTTGACCCCAAAACAGTTTCTCCTTCATCAAAGGAGGATAAATCTGCAACATTGAATGTATGTGATATGTTAAACTCACCTGGGAGCTCAAGTTGGTAAGCATTGTCATTGATACGCTTTAGGTTTTTGAAAGGACCATCTCCTCTTGGTGCTAGCTTGGACTTCCTCTTTTGTGGAAACCTCTCTGATCTCATATGCTCCAATCCCCATTCCTGAAGCATCACATTCTATCTCAAACATATCGTTGAAATCAGACAATGATAAGACCGGTGCTTGAGTGAGTCGTTCTTTCAAAGTGTTGAAAGCGGTGTCTTGGGCAGTTCCCCAATGGAAGGGCACATTCTTCTTGATCACGGCTGTTAGTGGGGCTGCTATGGTGCTAAAATCTCACACAAACCGCCTATAGAAGCTGGCTAACCCGTGAAAACTCCTTACATGGACAATCGTAGAAGGTGTAGGCCAGTCTCTTATCGCTTTGATCTTCTCCTCATCTACTTGTAGTCCATGTTCACTTAATACAAATCCTAGGAAAACAAGTTGGTTAGTACAAAAGGAACCCTTTTTGAGGTTAGCATAAAGGCCTTCCTTGCGAAGTGATTTAAGCACTAGTTCGAGGTGTTGAAGATGATCAGTAAGGTTCTTACTATATATAAGTATATCATCAAAGTAAACAGCCAAAAATTTACTTATGAATTCACGTAGAACCTGGTTCATCAAGCGCATGAAGGTGCTTGGTGCATTAGTTAAGTCGAAGGGCATAACTAGCCATTCGTATAAGCCTTGCTATATCTTGAATGCGGTTTTCCACTCGTCCCCTTCTCGCATTCTAACTTGGTGATAACCACTTTTCAAATATACTTTTGAGAAGATGGTGGCACCACTCTACTCATCTAACATGTCATCGAGCCGTGGAATAGGATGTCGATATTTGATAGTAATGTTGTTGATAGCTCTGCAATCAACACACATTCTTCATGTTCCATCCTTCTTTGGTACTAAGAGGACCGGAACCGCAGAAGGGCTAAGGCTCTCCCTGATGTATCCCTTATCCATCAAGTCTCGGACTTGTTTTTCTAACTCCTTACTATATTCAGAATTCATACGATAAGCTGGTTTGTTAGGCAATGCTGAACCTGGCACAAGGTCTATTTGGTGTTCAATGCCTCTTAGAGGTGGTAATCCAGGTGGTATATCTTCGGGAAAAACATCCTTAAACTGATCTAACGAAGTCTAAACATTTGATGGTAAATCTAGCTCCTTAAAACCTGTGCTCAAACAATATTTGAAAACCATTAGTAACATAGTGCCTTTAGCACTCTTAACACGGTTTAAATCTCCAGAAGTAATATACAAACTTGATTTACTAGACTTAGACTCATTGTTCATTCTCCTTTGAAGCTCATGAACTTCGGATGGACTTAAAGGAGCCAAGTTGTACTTATGGTCATTGAAGGTGAAACTGTAGTAGTTTGTACGTCCCTTATGTGTAGTGGCTCGATCGAATTGCCATGGTCTGCCAAGTATTAAATGTCCCGCTTGCATTGGTACTACATCACAAAGCACTTCATCTTGGTATTTACCAAAACTAAAAGGCACCGTAGCTTGCTTTGTCACCTTGAGTTCAATTGTATCGTTGAGCCATTGAAGCTTATAGGACCTAGGATGTTTCTTTGTCTCCAATTCTAGCTTATCCACCATAAACTTACTAGCAACGTTAGTACAAGATCCTCCATCGATTACAAGATTACATACCTTATTGTTGATCGTACAACGAGTGTGAAACAAGTTCTCTCTTTGTACTTTCTTCTCAGGTTGCACTAGAACACTTAGGACTCGTCTTGTGACCAAGAAATCTCCATGGTCTGGATACTCTACATCTTCAAAATCATCTTGCTCTCCCTCTTCAAACTCATCGTGTGACTCATATCCGCCACTAGGAGTGATGATCATAACTCGCTTGTTTGGGCAGTCTCTAGCATAGTGTCCTCGTCCCTGACATTTAAAATAAGATATATCATGAGTACGAGATTGACTCGAGTTAGTAAACTTACCTGGTTCTTGCCGCGAGCTAGAGGGTTGTTCACTAATTTTGCCTTTTAATCGAGTATCATTCTCATTAGCTTTGCCTTTCTCCATAGGTTTGTTGTTGCTTGCTTGCCAAGGCTATTGGATTCAGTTTCGATTAGACATAGAGGTCTTCTTTATGGGTTTTGGTTCTTAAACAAGCTGGAAATAGAGACTAAAACAAAATATGAAGCAAAAACGTTTTTCTATGGGTTTTAGGGGTTTTTAAGCAATCTGAAACACAAATCAAAACAACTATGAAGCAAAGACTATGTTTATGGGTTTTTCTGGGTTTAAAGCAATCTGAAAAAGAAATCAAAAGAACTATGAAGCAAACAAAGCAGAAACAAACTCAAATCAGAATTCAAGCAAATAAGAAAGGGATAGAGAAACCAAAGGTTAGGACCTTTGGCTCTGATACCAGATGAAGTACGACTCGGTGGTGAGTCTTAAAACCTGACTTGGTGGATGGAACCACAAGATGGTGTTCACTCTTTCTGGTGGTCAAGTGATGGTCGAAGATGGAGATCAGACACGATTGTGATCACTCTTTCGTGTGAGATCAGATTGATGAGATGATGATGGATTGATAGCACGACACAAAGGGATGATAATTCTCTGATATTGTACTGATGTTCTCCCTTATGTGAATCACGCACACAAGCTCAAACAAGGCTGAGAATTCTGCTCAAGAATGCTTAAAGAAAATTCAGTTCTTTATTGATAGGTAAAAAGTTGTGGTGGCTACAATGCTGCAGTGGGACTTTATAAACAGTCCATCAGCTTGAACCTTCTAGGGTTCTGCCTCAAAACAACAAGAAATGACTCAAAACAACAGGACTTTTAAAAGAAAACAGCAAGAAGTTCAAAAACTAATCTAAACAAAGTGCAGAGTTTCATTAAAGCCAAAAAAGGAAACTATTGCCAGAACTTAAAATAAGAGAGGTGATTTTCGTTTTCATTGGTTCTTAGTGTTGTGGAAGGCTTGAATCACCTGAAAAGACAGTATATATAAATTGAAAAACTCACCTTGATGTGTTTCTTGGTCAGATGTGCTAAGAGCTTGAAAATTAGAGTAGAAGTCTTCATGTAGTTCTTCTAGCTCTTCATTTCTTCTAATGATGTTTCTTGATCAGTCTTGAAGATATCTTCTTCTTTCCTATTTGGTGCAGAGATGGTGAGCTCTAATGTACCTTGGTCTGTTCTTGTGGGATCTAGGTTGACAGGAAGTAGTTTTGGAGCTAAAGATGGAACGAAGACTTTCACAGCAAGGTTGATCCTTCTAGTTAATTTCTTGGACTTTGATCTTGTCATTTGACTGGGTCAAACTATTGGCATTGGTATTGGTGTTGATTCGTGGTCTGAACTGATGTCCTCATCATGGAGCGTTACACAATCTAAACGGCATTCTCAGATACACGAAGGTACCATAGGGCATGTAAATGTCGTCTTCTCATGGTCATCGGGATGTATTCGAATTTGTAAAAATCCTGAGTATCCATCAAGAAAACAATAGTAAGGATGATTAGCAAGACACTCAAGCATTTGATCAATAAAAAGGAGAGGGAGGGATCTTTTTTGGTTGATGCATTAAGCTTCTTGTAATCGATACACATTCGATGTCCCGTGATCATTCTTAATGAGATTAGCTCATCATTTTCGTTTCTCACCACCGTGACTCCACCTTTCTTGGGGACTACGTTGACTGGACTTACCCATATGATATCCAAAATTGCGTATATAATCCCTTCTTCTAAAAGTTTCATTATTTCTTTCTTCACAACATCCTTTAGGGTTGGGTTCAATCTTAATTGGCGTTCTATGGAGGATGAAAAGTCATCCTCTAGATGAATCCTATGCATACACAAATCTGGAGGTATCCCTATGATGTTTTGAAGAGAATATCCTAAAGCTTTCGATGATTTTTCAATTCACAAAGAAGTAATGAAAATTCGATTTCACTAAGATTAGAATTAATAATAATTTGATATGTTTTGTTAGGTCCAAGAAATGCGTACCTTAGCCTACCGAGGAGCTTCTTTAGTTTTACTTTAGGAGCCTTTAGTTCACTCCAAGGGTCATGGTCTTCTTTGGTGAATGATTTAGATGGCCCGGTTTGATACTTGTCTTTCTCCAATGAAAGATATGCTACCATCTTATCATTAGAAAATGGTATCTCAAGAAGTTTTCATAATCTCGCGCCTCAACATTTATGTGCTCACATTCTCTAGATAGTTGAGTTAAGGCTGCTTGTAGTGAGTCTTGGTGGCCGAGTTCTCCTAGTGTCCCTCTTGAGATTTCGCTTAATTGATCCACCTAAAAAATGTTTTCATTTAATGTCGATGTTTGCTTGTAGTCTTTGACATCAAATTGCATCGTTAGGTTTCCTAAGTTGAGTTTAATATTTTCTCCTTTCACTTCTATCATCGCTCCAGCGGTAGCTAGGAAAGGACGTCCAAGGATTATCGGGTCTCTAGGCTCTTGATCTATTTCCATCACTATAAAATCTGCAGGAATGCAATATTCTCCAATTTTAACCGACAAGTCAACAATAATACCTACTGGGCGTTTTACAGATCGATCCGCGAAGACCAGTTTGATTCTTGTGGGCTTGAAGTTGGTGTTTCCGAGTCGTCTAGCTACCAAATACGGCATTAAGTTCACGCTTGATCCAAGATCGCAAAAGATCGCTTAAAGATATTTCCTGCAATGTCACAAGATAGCACAAAACTACCTGGATCTTCTAACTTTTTCCTACCTTTGCCTTGGAATTGGTTACTAGTGTCATGAGTGACCATTATCACTCCCTCTTCTAGGCTTACATTTCTGGTTAAGATCCACTTCATATACTTTCTCAAAGATGTAATGATCATACAAGCGTCAATAAAAGGTAAACTCACATGTAACTGACTTACAAGTTCTTTTAGCTTCGTTTGCTCATTCTCTTTCTTTGGCTTATTCAAGGTACTTGGAAATGGAACCTTGGGTTTGTATGTGGGTGGCTTTGGAGGTAGAATCACGTCGTCTTCAAGAAATTCATTAGAAGCTTTGGTTTCCGGTTCCTTGTCTGACACGATCTCCATAAGAGATCTAGCCCACGAACTTTCTTTTGATCAAGTTGGTAAGTGAAGAGTCTCTGATCAAGAGATCAAAGTCTGAAGTGATGATTTCTTCAAGGGATTGCAGCAGATCACACAAAAGGATTCTGAATGGAGATTGAATGTTGTATTGTTGGAAGGTGAATGGATGATCGAAGAGAATTGATGCAGCAGATGAAGGGTTGAATTTTTGGATCTATGAACACTTGAACAAAACATAATGGATTGAGAGAAACTTTCAAAGGATGTGAAAGGCCTTTGAACTTTTGGGCTTGCTATTTCTTGGATATTACACACCAAAAGCATTCACAAGTTGAGAAAGGATATGACTCACCCATCTCAGATCAAAAAAGAAAAAGAAGAGGTTTTTAATAAAATGTTTGATAGTTTTGCAATGAGGAAAACAAAGAACTTAAATAGAAAAGACAAGTTTACATGCAGACTGTCTAGAAAATAACAACAATAAATCTAATTTGAAAAAAATGACCCTTGATCTTCCATTTTCGTCACTTCTCTTGGCCAGAAAATTAGACACTTGTTTTGGGCTCATCTTGGGCTCGTAATTGGCATAAAATGCACTGGACATGATGGTTATTCATTTGGGTCAAAATTTTTGGTCTTGATAAAAAAATGGATGATGTGAAAGTGATTCATAAGCCTCATTAAAAACCTTCCTTGGAAAACCCATTGGGACAAAACCAAGGCAAGGGATAAAGAGTGCAAATGAATCACTTATGAATTTGTTGATACTTGGATTAAAAACCAGGGAGGTTTTGGATCATACTTCTTCCATTTAGGCTCAAGTTTAACTCCACCATGAGCTACTTCCTCAGCTACAAGTTCCTCTTCAGCTACAAGCTTGTTTCCATCCGGTTCAAGTTGTTCTCCACGTTTTAAGCTCCTTATGCTATCCAGGATCATATCATTGTCATCTTTTATTTCGACGACAATTTCTGGTTCTTTTTCTCGCGGATTTGATAATTCGACTTCCTTTGGCATTTGAACTTCGTCTAATTTCATTCCACTTCTTAAGAACATCACGTTCACTTGCTCTCTTTTTGGGTTTACTTCTACCTTTTATGGAAGAAATCTTTCTGTTTTTCCAATAGTTTCCACAATAGAAGCTACTCGGTACCATATTTGCTTTATGGGAGAAGAGATCTCTTCAAATATGTTGTTGAATTCACGATTCATGCTATCCATCCTAGAATACATTGTCCTCCTTAGCTTCCCCAGTTCGTAATACTATCACGTTTCAAGGATTCAAGTTTCATGTCCCATTTTTCTCTTCTGTTTTCTTGAAATCCAGGTGGTTCTCTTCTTACTTCTTGGGTAGGGCTCGGTTTGGGTTGAGAGTAGGCACAAAAAGGCTGGTTCTGGAAGGATAAGACTTTCTCTTAAGACCATAATCTGAATCTATCACCCTAGCTCCTTGATATTGTGTTCCAACACAATTCACTTTTCTAAAGTCATCTTCTGGGCTATCCTCCAAGTAAAGTTCACAAGGTTCTTGATAAGATAATCCTTTATCCTTGTCTTGGCTCCTCTTGGATTCTTCATTCCAGACTTAAAGAGCCATCATCATGATTTCCTTGAGTTGCATAGAGTTGGTGTTTATTGCCTTGATAGTTTCTTCGTAGTTCGGTTGATTGTTGATCTCGCTAATGGCTAGATTCTTGATAAATTTCTTCGTTTTGCTTACGGTTTTATCCATGAAGTTTCCATCGGTGCCAACATCAAGTAATCTCTTGTACTCTTGGTTAATACCCTGATAGAAACCGTTTTATAAACTACTATCGGAGAAACCATGTTGTGGATAATCTCTTATGTATTCCTTGTAAGGCTCAAGACTCTCGGGATAGGGCTCGATAGGACCTTGCTGGAAATTTGTGATCTTTCCTCTTAATAAATGTAGATTTTTCTTGGTGAAGAATTTTTCAAGAAAAATCCTCTTGTGGTGATAGATTTAGCCGATAGTAGCTTTATCCATCGAAGTGTGTTTTCGGTTTAAGAAAAAATGAACAATCAGAATCTAAGGTGGTCCATGGGAGTTCCAATTGTGTTGACGACGTTACACAATTTTTCAAAAAGAATCGATGAACTCCGTCGAATTGATTGTGCTTCACAAGTGATATAATTTGAGGATTTATCTCGAAGTTGACGTCATGTGGTGTGAGATTGAATGGATTTTGGTCCATGAGAAGCATAGATATCCCATAAGAATCTCCAATGGTCTCATGATTAGGTGCTGTCCAATCTTTATCTCGGTTTTGTTGTTGAATTTTGTCGTCATGGCGATTGATTTGCAACAGTTGATTATTATGAGTCACACTATCAATGTGTGGCTCAAATTGGTTGGCTTCAAGAGGTTGAAAAGGTTGATGTAGCTGCTAGTCATGAACCATAGTAGTCATACTTGCTTAACTAATCTCCTGAAACACTCAAAAAGAAAAGAAAAACAAAAATTAAATTTGCTAATTAAAGAAAAACGTTTTTAGACTAGATTCTTGTCCGAAACTTGTAGACAAAGAAGAATAGGTCCTCGGCGACGGCACCAAAAACTTGATGGGAGTCTAGTTTTACCCAATTAAGCAACTGCAAGTGAACAACAATCACAGTATTATAGGTGGGATTGAATCCACAAGGAGCTAGTTTTGTACTACAAATTTCTTAGAATCGAATCAAGCTAAAACAAAATAAAGTTTTTTGGTTTTAATGGCCATGCAAATAGCAATTAAAGATGGATGAAAATCAGATTAAACAAACCTTAGGCAAATAGGCTCATCGCAGAGAATCATAAATCATTAACAATATATCAAAATTCAGGGAAATTGTTCTAGAACTCAAATCACGAAGGTATAATCATTCCAATTTCATGGCTCCGATTACTAGGTCTGAACACCCTAATAAACTCACCTTTCGATGGTTATTATAAAATGAAAATACGCGGAAAGCACAAGATTCAATTGTTCATAATACTCTATAACTAACATTTCAAATTGTTATAACGCATTACTCATCAAATACTAGTTCAAGAAATATATTAGTTAAACCCATGATCAGATGCTAATGGATCAGAAAAGCATACAACATTAAGCTCAAGTAAAGATGAAGAACAATATAGTATCCCTAATTTTATCGACAAAAGTTAACAATTCATGAACTCTTTGATTTTACTATAACCTAACAAAGGGAACTACTCAAACATGGTGTACGAAACAAAACAAAGAGATATTTAATTCATGATAAATAAATTTGAATTAAAGATTAAAGGCTAAAGGCTTCTTCTCTAAATCGAAGTACAAAGCGAGATCATCCACCAGAAGCTCTTGAAACTCTTAAAGCGAGATTAAAGGGGACGTGGTGGCTGTTTCCCTGTGATAAAATTTTTTATAATTTTGGCACACCTTAAAAAAAGAGGCTAAAAACAAGTATATATAGGTCTAAGGTCTTCTAGGGTTTAGTTTCGGGCAAAAACGTCTTTTTATTCAAATTGCTAAAGTGCATGTCATGGCCCTAGAAAAAAATCACATTTCTAGTGCCTGAGCCATAAGTGACTTCATGATGGGTGGCACCGGTCCATGACACAAGACCATGAGTCCGTCGGGTGCGAGGCCCATTCTTCACTTGCTTCACTTTCGAGGCAATTTGACATGTCTGCAGTAATTTTGTTGTATCTTCCTGCTTACAACTCCAAATAAGATTATTCTTATTCCATTAGAAATCTGACTCAAAGATCTTAAACTTCATCAAGTTTCATAAGATTCCAAGTTGATTTAGTCCTCCATCTGTGGCTAAACTCCAGGCTCTTTAATTCTATCAAACTTGGTAAAATGTGATAACTTGAGAAAGCTTTAGCTTGGGTTAAGTCTTTGGGTTATTAAACTTGTCGTAGACTAGAATACACCTCTTTAAACTCTTTTTGCTCATTATTGATGATTTTTCCTGTTAAGACTCTAAAACTACAAATACGAGTAAAACTGCCTCTTTTGGTGCAAAAGCTTATTAAAGTACTTATAAAATGCATTGAAATACATAATAATATAGGTAAGATATAGGGTATATCAACATCTACGACCCCAAGCTGCCTTGTGAACGAGATCGAGGTTTCAAGTCGACGTTGGGTCACCGATGTGGACTTCGATGAAGATCCTATGTCGATGCCGATGTAATTTTGGCTATGTTGCCGAAGTCAAACGGAAAGAGTGACCCGAAGACGACAATGATGCCTTTGGATTTAAAACAGAAGGCGTTGATTTAAACTTGAAATCTACCAATGTGCAATGATGAGAAATGATGATCTGATGTCAAAATCATAGCTGATGTTACCGTTACGATGATCTGATGTCGCATATTGATGACAATGATGACATCAGAGAGAGTCTGACGATGACATTATGGTATAAACCACATCTGTTGTTGACACAATTAGCAACCGATATCGACTGAAATTAACACTCGAGGCCACTGTCCCTACACAAACATAAGTCTTTGAAGAATTTCCCCGACGTTATTCATAATCAATGAGGAGATGTGAAGTTTAAGCGATTTTGGTCCTTCGCCTATGTCGATGGTGATGATTTTTTTAAATAGTTATGATGATGATAATGATGCCGACCCGAAATCTGACTTCAAGTTCTTTAACCACCGATGAAAAAATCTCTGAAGTTTGGATTTGATGAACTCTGATCAACGCATTGAGAATCTGAAGTCTGCACCATATTCGTCTTGAGACACCACACGTTGAGCGAGATACGGTTATGCGAGGCACGACCGTACAACTTGAAGCAACAACAACGGTGATTAACTTGGAGAATTTAGAAGCCGAACATGTTGAAGAGAACGCACCTGCTCGCAAGCGGCATAGCAAGTTACACAAAGCAATGCTAACACCGAGCATGACCAATACTTTCAAGATGGAGAAGACCCCCTCTGGACGAAACGCTTTGAATTGGGAGAAGAGTGGAGAGAGCTGATTCTGGTTCAAAGAGAAGAAATGGTTCGAATAAGAGCCGACATGGAAAATCTAATCCCACTGAACATCTGACAGCATTCGCAGTAGCCATGGGACGAGCCAGCTTCGAGATAGGAGAAAAGGATGATGGATAATGCTAGTTTTTCGTGGAAAACCTCAAAGACCAGCCTTGCAATTGTTCTTGCGATTTTGACCGAAGTCAATCGATAGTTTTAACCAATTGACAACTTTTTTTGAAGGACTACCACTACAAGAAAACAGGGCTTATTCCTACGGCCAAATCCGTTAGAAATCCGTCGGAATAGGGGCTGTTCCGACGGATTTCAGACAGATTTAGTCCGTCAGTTCTATCTCGTCGGAAATGAAAATTCGTCGGAAGTCCGTCGGAACAAACCGACAGATTTCCGACGGAACATGGATAACCGGAATTCGTTGACACTCCGTCGTAATGCCATCGGAGAACATAATTCCAATGGATTATGAAAACGACGGAGTTCCAACGGTTTAAGAATCCGACGGAAGTCCGACGGCCAAGGAAACCGACGGATTCATATCCCTTCGGCAATCCGTCGATTTCATAATCCGGCGGCATACCGTCGGAATTATGTGCTCCGACGGAATTATGACGGATTACGACGGGAAGGAAACCGACGGATTTCTGACGGATTTAATAAACCGACGGATTTCTGACGGATTTGTAATTTTTTTTAAAACAAATTTATTTATTAATAAATATATTAAACTAAAAGAATTATTAAAAAAAATTATTTTAAAAATCAAAATAAAATTTAAATAAAATTTAAATTGTTTTAAAACAAATTTAAAGTTTTACATTAAAATTAAAAAGTCATAAAACTCTATTCCGGCCGATGAGTATGGAAGAACTCGTAATTCTTCGCTTCCATTACAGGATATCGTTCCTCCGTCTCCGCATTCTCTCTTTGGGGCAGTTCCTCCGCTTCCGCCTTCTCTCTCTCGTACCGCTCCTCCAAAGAGCTAAGCCGCTGGGTCAGCTCGGCGTTTTGTGCTACCAAACTGCTACCACCGTGATAGCGAACCGATAAAATGGATGCGAACTGTCTTCGGGGAGGCCGTAGACACGACCTCTGTTCTTAGGGGTAAACTAAGAAAAAAAAAATCAATCAATTCAAAACGTATTAGTATTAAAAGGTATTTTAAATGTGTTTAAAATTGATACGTTTACTAACCTCGTAAGTGAACTCGTTGATCTTCTCGAATGGAACTTCGGTTGGCGGCGGAGTTCCATCGACGATCGGTTGCGATTGAAGGTACTGTTGAACGTGCAAAAAAACAATACACGAATTACTATTGAAAAATGGAATGTAATATAAAAGATAAATTTTTAATTGAAAATATAAATACATACCGCAAATTGCCGAAACCATGTGTCCTTGTCTGCCATCGGCATCGAATGATAAGTGGGATACGGCTTAGTTATCAAGCAATTGATCATTGCGTTGATAGAACTCGAAATACTGTTTCCCGAAAATTGGAGCCTACTCGGTATTTTGTTTCATTTTTTGTTAACAATTATAATAAGCTAATATAATCCTATAAATTTTTAAAAGTAGTCATTACCAGGTCGTGTTAGGTGGTGCATCCGGATCAAGGTGAGTCAACCTATCCCGACCGGGTTGCGACACAAAGTCCTCGATGCTCATTGCCGTAGGAGCAGAGGCAGTCTCGACGATCTGCGACTGACTCGCAGTCCCACCTCCCCAAATGGAACCACCGGCTCCGCTAGCCTCATGAAATGGGCCATAATCCCTACGATTTCCAAAATTTTTACAAAACTTTAAAACTTTCTTACATATTTTAAATTATTATGTCAATTATAAATTTAAAATTTACAATATTTATTACGGAGTTTAAGATTTTCGGATTTTGTGATTTTGAGATTTTGAGATTTTAAGATTTTGAGATTTCAGAATTTATGGATTTTAGGATTTATGGTAATTTGGTAATTTGCGATTTTGGAATTTCGAGATTTGGGGATTTCGAAATCTAGGAATCAAGAGATTTAGGGAATTTTAAATTGCAGTAATAAAGGATTTTATGCAATTTAGGATTTTAAGATTTTAGGATTTACTAACTTAGGAATTTTGGGAAATTGGAAATTTGGAATTTCGGAATTTAGGAAATTTTCGATTTTTAGATATGCAGGTTTAGGGATATAGGTATTGTTGGTTAATTGGGATTTGGAATTTGTAAAGTTATTTTAAAAATAATTTTATAGAGGATTTATAAAATTTTAAATGTTTAAAATGATTTTTAAAAGTTATACAATTTTCAAGGTTTAAGAAAGTTAAATGTTTTTGTAAAAATTTTCAATAAATTTTTTTTTTAAAATTTTTAAATATTAGAATTTTATATATTAATCATATCATAAATCTATTAAAATCCCTAAAAACCACCAAAACTTATTCAAATCAAAATAAAAAAATTCCAAAAATTCATAAAATTTTCATAATATCGTAAAAATTTCTAAAATCCCTAAATTGTTAAATTCATTATATAAGCATAAATCCAAAATTCATAAATTTAAAAATTTCTAAATTCCCAAAAATTATAAATTTAGAAAATTCTACTAATACCTAAATTCATAAATCCCTAACAAACTCATACACCCTAAATATGTGAATTCCTAAGTTCGTAACTTCCTAAATGCATAAAATTCTCATAAACCATTATGAAATCGCCCAAAATTCGATCACAATCACAATCAAAATCAATTTTCTAACTTATGATTTCAAGAAAAATATTGAAAAACTCTTCAAAATTTTGAAAAACTTACATATTTGGGGTAATTGTTGAAAGGGGAATAGAAACGGTGTAATTGGCGGCAAATCGGCGGTGAAGCAAGCGGAAATCGGGGAAGACAAAGTCTTTGGTTTTAATGGCGTATGCTGACGGGGTTCTGACGGAATAAAAAATTCCAACGGAAATACTGACGGATTTTGCCGCGTTTTCGATGATATCGAAGTGTTTAGGCGGCAGGAAATTGATGTTTTCCGTCAGAACTCCGTCAGAATTTATGACGAAATTCTGACGGAAGTGGTATTTTAGTTAATTTTTTCATTATCCGACGTACTTAGGAAAAATATTAAATTAAAATTAATTATCCGTCAGAAATCCGTCATAATTTTTAATTATCCGTCAGAAATCCGTCATAAATTATGACGGATTTCTGTTGGATTCTTAATTTTATTTCATTTTTTTCCAATCTCATAATAGAAAAGAAATGAATTTAAAGTTCCTTCAGAAATCCGTCATAAATTTATCCGAACCCAACCCGAAAAACCCACACTTGAACCCGATCTTGAATGTGAAAATACCCGATCGGGTTACAATTTCTTAAGGTTCGGTTACCCGATCTTTTTTTTTTTTTATACACATATTCATAATTGCTTTCTCCATGTAAAAACCAAAACTTATATCCCTGCCTAAATCCATATCTATATAAGTGATTCCAAACAGTATGAACCGCAACACTAATTCTATTACAGCAATTAGAACATGGACATTTGATACCCTGACCTTTTTTTGCTGCATCTTAATTTCTTAGTAAATATGAACTCGCATATATACCTTCAGCGTATGCGGACGTTAATAAGTTCAAACCCATATCCATCATTGGCTCGTCCATCCAAGACCGAAAATAAGAACTCATCGCTAACAAATTTTTTGGCTTTTTAAAATTGTGTTATGAAGGAATGAAGAAATCTAGAAACTTATACAGAACAGATTTCCGTCGGAAATTCGTCAAACATCTCTGACATAACACCCCACCAATTCCATCGGCCACTGCTAACGATATGGTAACCACTCAAACTTTGCCGACATCGGAAACCGTCACAATTTCGTCAGAAATTGGATTTCCGTCGGTATTCCGTTGGAAAGTCGTCGCAAAATTACGACAGCTTATTGCTGTCAGTAATCCGTCGGGACAAGGTGATAGATTTCTGACGGAATACCGACAGTTTCCGTGTCCGTCGGGATTCCGTCACAATATACCGACGGATTTTCGACGCATTCGGTTTGCCCCGAAAATTCGTCAGAATGCCGTCGGAAATTTCTGACGGATATTACGTCCGTCAGAATAACGCTTGTTTTCTTGTAGTGTACGCCATATACATTGAGAAGCGAACGTCCGATGTTGATCTCTGTATGATGGTTCAAGGAGAGAAAGTGTCACTACGAAGCTTCGTGGACTGTTTGAAAAGAGTGTTATCAAACATGGATGGAGTAGGCAACACTGCCGCAGTGTTGGCATTAGAAAAATCACTCTGATATGGGTCTGCTTTCCAGGAAGAGATGGCCCTACGACTCCATGCTACAATCCAGAGCCACTTTGTGAAGGTTGTATCAATCCTTTTATATTTTGATCTGTTTCACTCGTATTTCTATTTAACCATTTTAAGGATTGATCGTTCATCATTTATGATAATTTTTTATTAGATCTTGTAGATCGGCACTTGAACTTTAAGAAATTGTATTAGATCTCTTGATTAGGAGAAAAACTCTTCAACTTCTTTGTGTTCGAATTATTGATATTCTGCAATTACAAATCTGGACTTTTCAAATTCTGATCAAAACTGTTCTGAATAATCAGATTTTTTGTTAAAATGTTTTTCTCTCCCAAAAACACTGTTCAGAATTATCAGATTTTTCTTTTAAACGTTTTTCTCTCCCAAAAAAACTGTTTTACTTGTTGATTTTCTGTGATTTCAGGAACAATGGTGAGTCAAAATGTGTTGAACTAATGTGTTAAACTAATGAGGATTAGTGAACCCATTTGTAGACTAATAAGATTAGATTCTCAAGTACACAAGAAGATGAGACAGAATCTGGGCTGAATAAAGAAGATGGTGGGACTTACCCAAAATAGAAGAATCACATGTTTCTGTTTATGTTACCAGTAGGACAAGTCACTATCAACACTTAATTATGTATTTCACCCTTATCTATGTTGTCTTTCTATATATATGTTGTAATGAATCAGAATCAATCTAAGGAGAAAGTTTCTCTCTTCCAAGTCTATTAATCTCTCAATCTCTCTCATCTTACTCTATTCTTACTCTGAAACTCTAAACATAATCTAAACTAAAATCTCTCTTATTCCGCATAATCTTACATGGTATCAGAGCTTTAAGCTCCATAATCTCTTATTCTCTGTTCTTTCATTGTGTTCTTCACTCAATCTTCATTCTGGTTCATCAAATTTTCTGGAAAAATCTAGCTTTATCCAGTGGTTTATAAACTTCTGGAAATTTTCAAGAAGTCTTTGTTTGCTCTTGAAATAATTCATACTAACCTCCTCACTCTGAGATTGAATAATCCTCAAATCCTTGGGTGCTGAGTTGTGAGAGGTTAAAGTGATTTATTTCTTGCAGATTTCTCAAAGAACTTTCAAAATCTTCTCATTTTTCAGTTCTAGTTCAAACTTTCAATAGGTTTATCTTGTGGTCAATAAGGTTTTAACCATGGAAAACTCAAGAACTGTTGTGGTACCGATTACTCTTAAAGGGATAAACTATTTGCTGTGGTCCAGAACGACCAAAACAGCTCTGTGTAGCCGTGGGCTTTGGGAGCATGTCGTGAAGAGCGAAGCACCAAAGGAGACGGTTGAGAAGGATGGTAAGAAGACGGTGGTTGCTGGTGACAGTAACAAGTGGTTCCAAGAGGACCAAATGGTGTTATCTATCATCCAAAACTCTCTTGAAGTATCTCTCCTTGAAGCATACTCCTACTGTGAGTCAGCCAAGGAGTTGTGGGAAACTCTCCACAAGGTATTTGGGAATACCTCAAACTTGAGCAGAGTATTTGAAGTCAAGAAGGCTATCAATGATCTCAGCCAAGAAGACATGGAATTTACTCAACATTTTGGGAGATTTAGGTCCCTTTGGGCTGAACTTGAAATGCTAAGACCAAGTTCAGTTGATCCAGCTGTTATTAATGAAAGGCGTGAGCAAGATAAGGTCTTTGGTCTTCTCATGACCTTAAATCCAAGCTACACAGACCTCATCAAGCATATGCTGAGGGCAAACAAACTTCCGAGCCTTGAAGAAGTGTGTGCTCAGATTCAAAAGGAACAAGGCTCTCATGGACTCTTTGGAGGAAAAAGGGAGCTTATCTCTGCCAATAAAGGACTCTACAAGCCTGATGATAGGAAGGTGTGGATATGTGACCATTGTAAGAAGAAGGGCCACACCAAAGATAAGTGCTGGATCCTACACCCACACCTTAAGCGAAGCAAGTTCAAAGATCAGAAAGCTAACCTCTCCCATGAGCAAATGGATGAACAAAAGCAAGCCAGCTCCTCAACACAAGAAAACGGCATGGCTATGGCTGCATCTAGTGAGTTTGTGAGGAAAGCTGATTTGGATGCTCTCATCAAAGCCTTAAGGGAAATCGGTACCACATTCTATACTCACAAACCTAATGATTCTATAGTTGTAGATTCTGGTGCATCTCATCATATGATTAGTAACTCTAATCTACTTAACAACATAGAATCTGCTCTAGGGAATGTGGTAATTGCAAATGGTGAAAAAATTCCAATTAAAGCATTGGTAATCTTAAGTTGTTTGATAAGAACTCTAAAGCATTTTATACATCAAACCTATTATCTGTTAAGAGGGCTACTTCTGATTTGAATTGTTATGCTATTTTTAGTCCTAATGGTGTGTATTTTCAGGATATTGAGACTAATAAGGTTCTTGGAATGGGGTCTGTCAAGGATGATTTATATGTGCTTGAAGACAATGAATCAACCTCCTTGTTATCTTGTTCTTTTAGTTCAAATCTTGTAAACGATAATGGTGCTACTTGGCATGCTAGGCTAGGCCATCCTCATTCTCGTGCATTAGGACTGATGTTACCTAGTATTTCTTTTAAAAACAATGAATGTGAAGCTTGTATACTTGGTAAACATTGTTAATCAGTGTTTCCCAAGTCTTCAACTATCTATGAAAATTGCTTTGATCTAGTTCATTCTGATGTGTGGACTTCACCGTGTGAATCTAGAGAACACCATAAGTATTTTGTCACATTCATAGATGAAAAATCGAAATACACTTGGGTAACTTTACTTCCATCAAAAGATAGAGTGTTTGAGGCATTAACTAACTTTCAAAATTATGTTACTAACCATTACAATGCTAAGATTAAAATTTTTCGAAGTGATAATGGTGGTGAATACACAAGCAATGCCTTCAAACAACACTTAACCAAGCATGGGATTATCCAACAAACAAGTTGTCCTTACACACCTCAGCAAAACGGCGTGGCTGAACGAAAGAATAGGCACCTGATGGAGGTGGCCAGGTCCATGATGTTCCACAACAATGTCCCAAAGAAGTTTTGGGGAGATGCACTAGTTTCGGCATGCTACTTGATCAACCGCATCCTTACCAAGATTCTCAATGATATCTCTCCATTTGAGGTACTGAACAAATCCAAACCTTCTATTAACCACTTACGTGTGTTTGGGTGTGTGTGTTTTGTTTTGATTCCAGGAGAACAAAGAAACAAGCTTGAACCTAAGAGAGTCAAAGCTATGTTCATTGGGTACTCTCCAAATCAGAAGGGATACAAGTGTTATGATCCAGAAACAAGAAAAGTTCTTGTATCTAGAGATGTGAAGTTTGTGGAGGCCAAGGGATATTATGAAGGGAGGAATTGGGAAAACTTGAAAGATTTTTCTCATACTCCATCTGACAGAGCTATAAACCTTAGAAGGATAATGGAGACCCTTGGCATCACCCAACCCACTGAAAATGTTGGTAGAGGCAATCCAAGCTCTCCAATACCTCGAAATGAACCAGTTGATGAATCCATCGCCTTTGATCATGAGGGAGGCAGTAAAAATCAAGTAGAAGAAGTTCCAGTCATCCATGATCAAGGTGACTCGATTCAAGAAGAATCAGGATCCGAATTCATTCAAGAAGAAGAATCAGACCAAGATGAGGAATTTGCTCAAGATGAGCAGCCACAACAACAATTTGTCTCAGTGAGAAGAAGTGCAAGACTCAATCCACCAATCAATCCACAAGCTACACAGTTGAGAAGCAGTACAAGGCCAAGAAATTCACCATCAAATTGGAAGAATACAAGGGTCTTCTACAATAGCAATGCTGTAGCACATCCAATTCAAGCAATTTGCAATCTTGCCTACATCCCTCAAGAACACCAAGTCTTCATGGGAAAACTTGATCAAGAACAGATTCCAACAAGCTATGAAGAAGCTAAGGAACACAAAGTGTGGATGGATGCAGTAGGTGAAGAACGCAATGCTATGGAAAGAAATCACACTTGGGATGAAGCAGATTTACCTAAGGGCAAGAAGACTGTGAGTTCTAAGTGGGTATTCACAATCAAGTACCAAAGCAGTGGGGAGATAGAGAGGCACAAGGCTAGATTAGTTGCAAGAGGCTTCACCCAAACCTATGGAGAGGATTACCGAGATACATTTGCTCCAGTAGCTAAGCTTCACACAGTAAGGGTCATACTGTCCTTAGCTACTAACTTGGGATGGGATCTTTGGCAAATGGATGTCAAGAATGCATTCTTGCAAGGTGAACTAGAAGATAAGGTGTATATGACTCCTCCTCCTGGCCTTGAAGATTCAGTTGCACCGGGAAAGGTTTTGAGACTTAGAAAGGCTATCTACGGTTTGAAACAATCACCAAGAGCGTGGTACCACAAGCTGAGCATGACCTTGAGAGACAGAGGTTTCAGGAAGTCTGAATCAGATCATACACTCTTCACCTTACAAAGCCAAGAAGGTATTGTGGTCATTCTCATCTATGTAGATGATATCATCATCTCCGGGAGTGACAAGGCTGGTATTCAAGCTACTAAAGATTATCTAAAATCAGTATTTGATATTAAGGATCTTGGAGAACTAAAGTACTTTCTAGGGATAGAAGTATGTCGCTCTAAAGAGGGACTCTTCTTATCACAAAGAAAGTACATTCGTGATCTTTTGAGTGAAACAGGAAAGCTTGATGCTAAACCAACCAAGACACCTCTAGAAGAAGGCTACAAAGTTGAACGAGAGGGGGAGATAGAAGATGGACCGTTTGAGGATGTCACCCAATATAGGAAAATGGTTGGTAAGCTTATATATCTAACCATTACCAGACCAGACTTGTGTTTTGCCGTGAATCAGGTGAGCCAACACATGCAAGCCCCCAAGACATACCATTGGAACATGGTGGACCGTATCATGAGATACCTCAAGGGAACTTCAAGTCAAGGCATTTGGATGGGATGCAATGGAAGCTCAGAGATAGTAGGATATTGTGATGCTGATTGGGCTGGAGATAGAAGGGATAGAAGATCGACAACCGGTTATTGCACTTTCATTGGAGGAAACTTAGTTACTTGGAAGACCAAGAAGCAAAAGGTGGTTTCATGTTCAAGTGCTGAAGCTGAGTATAGAGCAATGAGAAAGCTCACCAATGAGCTCACTTGGCTCATGGCTCTCCTCAAAGACTTAGGCATTGAGTCAAAGGATCCAATAACCATGCACTATGACAATCAAGAAGCGATCCACATCGCCTCTAACTCAGTGTTTCATGAACGTACCAAGCATATCGAAGTGGATTGCCATAAGGTGCGTCAAGCAGTAGAACAAGGATTGATCTTGCCATGCTATACAAGAAGTTCAGATCAACTAGCAGACATATTCACCAAGGCAGCAAGCTTGAAGGTGTGTGAGTTCATTCACTCTAAGCTTGGACTTATAGAGATCAACTAGCCATGGAGTTCATACTCTTTTCCCTTCAGTGTAGTTTTTATCCCACGTGGTTTTTCTACACTAAGGTTTTAATGAGGTGAATATTCATGGTCCAATCTTAACTTAGATCTCTATAGTTAAGCTTGAGGGGGAGTGTTGAACTAATGTGTTAAACTAATGAGGATTAGTGAACCCATTTGTAGACTAATAAGATCAGATTCTCAAGTACACAAGAAGATGAGACAGGATCTGGGCTGAATAAAGAAGATGGTGGGACTTACCCAAAATAGAAGAATCACATGTTTCTGTTTATGTTACCAGTAGGACAAGTCACTATCAACACTTAATTATGTATTTCACCCTTATCTATGTTGTCTTTCTATATATATGTTGTAATGAATCAGAATCAATCTAAGGAGAAAGTTTCTCTCTTCCAAGTCTATTAATCTCTCAATCTCTCTCATCTTACTCTGTTCTTACTCTGAAACTCTAAACATAATCTAAACTAAAATCTCTCTTATTCCGCATAATCTTACAAAATGAAGATGCAACAAGCAGCAATCCGAATAAATTGCTGATAGAAGCACTCACAGCAACACTTACGGCTAAAATGGCTAAATTGATGGATGAACGTTTTGAAGCTCATGGTCTCAAAAACAACTTAGAGCCAAGCCGGGAGAATCCTAGGAATCTTTCTGATCGAGAGGTTGCGATTAGTTACTACAGCCACTCCTCTTCTCATAATAGTCGAAGGAAACCTAGACGTGAAAGAGACAATGTAGTAGGTTTGAAGTTGAAAATTCCTCTGTTTCATGGTACTAATGATCCTGATGTTTATGTGGATTGGGAAATGAAGATAGAGTTGGTGTTCAACTGCCAAGGATACACAGAGGAGAATAGAGTGAATGTGGCAGCCACAAAATTCTATGATTATGCATTATCATGGTGGGATCAACTTGTTACTGTTAGAAGGAAAATCGGAGATTACCCAGTTGATACTTGGAGTCAAATAAAACTTCTAATGAGGAAAAGATTTATGCCAATCCACTACCACAGAGAACTACATTACAAATTAAGAAACTTGGTGCAAGGGAACAAATCAGTGGAGGAATACTATAAAGAGTTGGAAACTCTGATGCTAAGGGCTGACATTAAAGAGGATAGAGAGGCTACTATGTCAAGGTTCTTGGGAGGTCTCAACCAAGACATTCAAGATCAATTAGAAGTGCAACATTATGTGGAATGAGAAGAGCTACTGCATGATGGCAATTATGTTTGAGAAACAGCTCAAGAGGAAGGGCTCTATGCCTAGTTTTGGTTCAGGAAAGTCTATCTATCAAAGAGAGGACAAGGCTGGATTTCAGAAGGAGTACAAACTATTTATCAGGCCTAAAGTAGGGTTTCATGATCCTAAAGGAAAGGTTAAGGTGGTTTCAAGAGCTAGAGATGTTAAGTGCTACAAGTGTCAAGGTTTGGGACATTATGGTAGTGAATGCTCCAATGGGAGAATTATGGTACGTTGACATAGCAGTGAGATAGAGTCTGAAGATGAGCAGCAAGAAGAAGGGTCATCTCCAGAGGATTTAGAACCAGCGCCACAAGGAAACCTACTAGTTGCTATGAGAACTTTGAGTGTGATGACCAAATCTGAAGAACAAGAGCAAAGAGAAAATCTCTTTCACTCTCGGTGCATAGTTAAGGACAAACTGTGTAGTCTGATCATAGATGGTGGAAGTTGCACTAATATTGCTAGTGAAACCATGGTCAAGAAGCTTGGGTTAAAAGAATTTAAACATCCGAGGCCATAAAAGCTGTAATGGTTAGACGAAAGTAAAGAGTTGGCAGTAAGCACTCAAGTGAATGTTCCATTATCTATTGGGAAGTATGAGGATCAAGTCCTATGTAATGTACTGCCCATGTGACACGATCTTGGAGAGGATGTCAGCCCAAGGAGTCATTTTGTTGGTTGATTCGGACCAAAACACAAAAGTTCCTTTGATTGATGCAGCAGATGAATAAATTCGGAATTGAAATATAATGAATGCAGCAGATTGATAGATAAGTGATTTTATGAATGATGATCATATTTGATGGATTGAAAAATACTTTCAAGAGTGATTGAGAGACTCCTAAACTATCCAGCCTGCTCCAGCTTTGGATAAATGCACCAAAGTAAGAACAGGATATTGGAATTTACTCCAACAAGATCAAACAGAGATTGTAAGGGGTTGTTGATAAAAAGTTTAATAATCTTATTCATAGCAAAAACATAATACATATAGGGAAGGAGAAGACTTGAAAAACGTTCATAATAAAACCCCTACATGCAGAGCACCTAGAAAAACAGAATTCAACTCATTAACTCCTATTTTGACTTAAAAACGAAAAATTAAAAGAAAACACTTAAAAATGGGCCTTACTAAGCTTGTTATCAATGGGGCCAGATTAAAGAGTGTGTGAACAAGCCTCATTAAAAACCTAGTCTAGAAAATCCAATGGAAAAAACCTTTTCAAGGGAAAGAGAATACAAGTCACAAACCTCCCATTGATAACCCTTAGTTAGCTTGAATCACAACCAGAATAGTTGGATTAGCTAAGCAATGTGCTAATGGCTTGATTTAACTTCTTAGCTTTAGCCCTTGTGATGTGTCCAATTGGCAACTCCAAAGCTCCTTGCACATCGTTGGGTTCAAGCTGCTCCTTAGCTCCTTGTTCAGGTTCAAAATGCTGGTCCATTATCAAATCATCCCCTCCATCTTTAAAAAGATTTGTCCTCAAATCTGCTTCATCTGAAAAAAAATCCAGAAGATCATCAACATTAAAACTATTACTCACATTGTACTTACCTTGCAAATCCAATTGATACGCATTGTTGTTGATTTTTTTGATGATCTTGAATGGTCCATCAACTCTAGGCACCAAATCTGCTTTCTTCTTTCCATCCATATTAACTCTTTCACTCAAAGGTAAAGGCATTAAATCTAAAGGAGAGATGGGATTGAACCCATAAACAATTTAAAAAGGAAAGAACTTAGAGGCAGAATGCACAACATGATTATATGAAAATTCAACATGTGGTAAGCAATCTTCCCAAGTTCTAAGGTTCCTTTTAATCAAGGTTCGAAGAAGTGTAGACAAAGTTCTATTAACTACTTCAGTTTGACCATCAGTTTGCGGGTGATAAATTGTAGAAAACAGAAGCTTAGTACCTAGTTTAGACCACAATGTCTTCCAAAAATAACTAAGAAACCTAGTATCACGATCAGAGATAATAGTTCTAGGCATTCCATGTAATCTCACAATTTCCCTAAAGAATAAGCTAGCAACATTCATTGCATCATCAGTTTTATTACAAGGGACAAAATGTGCCATATAGAGAATCTATCAGCAACCACAAATATGGAATCTCTACCATGAATAGTCATAGGCAGTCCAACAACAAAGTCCATAGAAATGTCATGCTATGGATGTAAAGGAATAGGTAAAGGGGTATACAAACCGTGGGGCTATGATTTTGCCTTAGCCATTTTACATGTTGGGCATCTCTCACAACATTTTTCAACGTCCCTTTTCATGTGTTACCAATAGAAATGATCTTGCATAACCTGTAGAGTTTTAGCTACTACAAAGTGTCCCATTACACCACCTGCATGTGCTTTCTTAACAAAAATATCTATAAAAGAAGAATTAGAAACACACAGCCTATTATCATAGAATAGAAATCCTTCATGTATATATTACTTTCCATAAGCAAATTTCTCACAAGCAGCAAATATCTTACCAAAATCAGAATCCTCAGTATATTATGATTTAATTTGATTGAAACCTAACAGTTTAACTTCCAGAGACGTAAGTACAGCATACCTTCTAGATAATGCGTAAGGTACAACATTCTCTTTACCTTTTTTGTACATGATCACATAGGGAAAGGTTTATTGAGCTTTTGATCTCCTTTGAGATGCTTTAGTGATTAATGATGTAAATGACAAACTCCTTTGGCCAAAGATAGTGCTGCCACGTTTGTAAAGTTCTTACCAAAGCATACAGCTCTTTATCATAAGTTGAATAATTCAAAGTAGCACCTCCAAGTTTTTCACTAAAAAAAGTTATTGGTTTATGATCGTGCATTAAAACAGCTCCAATAACTAACCCTGGGGCATAACACTCAATTTCAAAAGTTTTTTGGAAGTAGGAAGTATTAAAACAGGATAGTTAGTAAGCTTCTCTTCAAGAGTTTGGAAAGCATTCTCTTGTGCTTCTTCCCACTTGAATCCAACATCCTTCTTTATAACTTATGTGAGTGGTGCAGCAAGTGTCCTAAAGTCCTTCATAAACCTTCTATATAATTCAGCTAGTCCATGAAAACTTCTTACTTCACTCACATTCTTAGGACTTGGCCATTCTTAAATTGCTTTTCCTTTCTCCTCATCAACTTTAATACCATCTGCACTTCCAACAAAGCCTAAAAAGAAGAGATTATTTGTGCAAAATGTGTTGTTCTTAAGATTGGCATAAAGCTTTTCCTCTCTAAGCAATTCTAGAATCAGTTTAAGATGCATGACATGTTCTTCTAGATTTTTACTATAAACCAGAATGTCATCAAAATAAACAACCACAAAGACTCCTATATGCTTTCTAAGAACATGATTCATCAGCCTCAAAAAAGTACTTGGTGCAGTTGTTAAACTAAATGGCATAACGAGTCATTCATACAGTCCTTGTTTCATTTTAAAAGCAGTTTTCCATTCATCTTCTTCTTTCATTCTAATCTGATGATAACTACTTTTAAGATCAATTTTAGAGAAAATGCATGCACCATGAAGTTCATCAAGCATATCATCAAGTCTAGGGATAGGGTGGCGATAGTTAACTGTTATGTTGTTGATTGCTCAACAATCCAAACACATACGCCAGCTTCCATCTTTCTTTGGCACAAGTAGCACCGGAACGGCACATGGACTAATACTCTCACGAATGTGTCCTTTATCGATGAGCTCTTTCCCTTGTCTCTCCAGCTCCTTAGTCTCAACGGGATTGTTTCAATAGGCTGGCCTATTAGGAGGAGAAGCTCCTGGAACAAAGTCTATTTGATGCTCAATTCCCCGGATTGGTGGCAAACCTGGAGGGTTATCTTCTGAAAAAACATCATTATAATCCTACAAAAGAGACTTGACCTTACTCGGATACTCCGGTTCTTGATTAGAAATAGTCACAAGAGTCTCATTAAACACAAATAAAAGTTTAGAGTTTTGAGAAGAGGTTTTAGGCTTACTGTCCTTGGTTGGTTTGGATGATGTTTCCTATTGTTTCATACTGACCTGATCTTGATAAACTTCTTGTGGAGTCATTGGAAGGAGAGTTGTTTTCTTGCCCTTGTACTCAAATGAATGCCTATTGGTAAATCCATCATGAACAACCTTTTTGTCAGATTGCCATGGCCTTCCAAGCACGATGTGACTAGCATTCATGGGCAGAACATCACATAGGATCTCATCTTCATATTTTCCAATTGAGAAAAGGACCTTAACTTGCTGATTCACCATCATTTTAGCAGTATCATTGAGCCATTGAAGCGAGCAAGGTCTAGGATGTGTGAAAGTCTTTAAACCAAGTTTAGTAACCATAGTCTGGTTGACTACGTTGGTACAACTTCATCTATCAATAATCAGACTACACACCTTCTTTTTGACCAAACACCTTGAGTGAAATAGGTTTTCTTTTTGCTCTTGTTCTTCTGCCTTGGTTAGAACACTTAATGATCTTCTAGTAACCAGAAGTTTTCCTTTCATTGGTGTCTCCATTTCTTCTTCAGTTGATGAGTCTTGATCATACTTTCGTCCTCAGATTCTAACTCACCATCAGCACTAAGAATCGTGATTCTCTTATTAGAACATTCATTCGCATAATGTCCATGACCTTGACATTTATAGCATTTGAGATCTCTGGCCCTTGAAACCACCTTAGCTTTTCCTTTTGGGTCATGATTTCTTGTTTAGGCTTGATAAATGGTTTCGAATTTTTTTTGAAAACCAGATTTCTAATCCTTTTAAAAGCTAGGCTTTCCTGAACTAAAACAAGACATGTTTGCACCGTAGCTACGCCTAGAACTCTTTCTTTTGATTTGTTGTTCAAACATAATGGCCTTGTGAAGCATTTCCTCTATTTCCAGATAATGTTGAGTCTTAAGTCTATCTTGAATATTCGGCTCTTCTCCTAATGGTAACAAGTTGATCCCACCAGCTCAAAGCATAATCATAAAACTCAGTGGCTGCCACCTTAACCATATCCTCCTCAAGGTAATCACGGCAAACAAACACCAGTTCTATCTTCTTCTCCCACTCTAAGTATGCATCTGGATTGTTGGTTCCATGGAATGGTGGAATGTTGATTTTTAAGCCTCCAAATTTATCACTAGGTTGTGCTCTCTCTTCATGCCTATGTCTCCTTCGACCATTATGAGAAGAGGATTGACTGTAGTAACTTCGAGCAGCATCCTGATCAGAAACGTTTCATCCATTTTCTCTAGGATTCTCATGGTGAGGCTTTGTAGCTGTTTTGAGACCATGAGCTTCAAAACGTTCATCCATCAACTTAGCCATCTTAGCCGTAAGAGTAGCTGTAACTGCTTATACCAACAGTTTATTAGGTTCACTGGTCTTTGGATCTCCATCTTCACTTCCCATTGTCCATGCAGTTACAAGGATTTAACAAGTAAATGTTCTTTTGAAGGGAAGAAAAAAAGTTATTAAACACAGATCTACAAAGAAAACAGTTTCTGAAATTCAGATTTAACAAACAGTTGAAGAGTCGAAATTTCTAAACACAATAACTTGAAGAGTTTCTATCCAAAACTCAAGATGTAATACAGATTCTTACAGTTCACCTTCTGATCTATAAGTTCGAGTTAATTTTCACGCAAAACGGATAAGCGAACAGCCTTAAATCAATACGTGAAAGTTACACAATGTGACACCCCGGTTGCAGAGCATATATGGTATATGAGGTATATGCGGAGAGGCTTAAAAGAATTGATTTAGCTACCTATATCACCAAAGTGCACTTATCTTTTTGGTCAGATGTCTTGAGAGAACTCTAGAGTTAAGTGTGCTTAAGCAAGAGTAGTTTCAGGATGGGTGACCAACTGGGAAGTGATTTTCAGTTTCGTGTCAGTTAGGTCAAAACACGAGAAAAGATCGCGTGGTGATTTGTAGGGTTAGTAATCAAGACTTTTGGAGCCTCCCAGACTAATGCACTGACCGTCGGACATGGTGGGCCCACGGGCCTTTGAGTGGACGGGGGCCCATGGGAGGGGTGGTCGGGGCGTTACACGCAAAAACAGAAGGAATTTGAAAGGATAGATACGACTTTACGAAGTAGCTCTGATACCATTTGACACCATCCTGGAGAGAATGTCAGCCCAAGGAGTCTCTTCGTTGGTTGATTCGGATCAAAACACAAGGGTTCCTTTGATTGATGGAGCAGATGAATGAATTCAGAATTGAAATATAATGAATGCAGCAGATTGATAGATAAGTGATTTTATGAATGATGATCAAATTCGATGGATTGAAAGATACTTTCAAGAGTGATGGAGAAACTTCTGAACTATCCAGCCTGCTCCAGCTTTGGATAAACGCACCAAAGTAAGAACAAGATATTGGATTTTAGTCCAACAATATCAAACAGATTGTAAGGGGTTTATGATAAAAAGTTTGATAATCTTATTCATAGCAAAAATAGAATACATACAGAGAAGGAGAAGACTTGACAAACGTTCATAATAAAAGCCCTACATGCAGAGCACCTAGAAAAACATAATTCAACTCATTAACTACTATTTTGACTTAAAAACAAAAAATTAAAAGAAAACACTTAAAAATGGGCTTGATTAAGCTTGTTATCAATGGGGCCAGATTAAAAAGTGTGTGAACAAGCCTCATTAAAAACCTAGTCTAGAAAACCTAATGGGAAAAACCAGAACAAGGGAAAAGAACACAAGTAACAAACCTCCCATTGATAACCCTTAGTTAGCTTGAATCACAACTAAAGTAGTTGGATTAGCTTAAATACCTAGGTTGCTTTCAGCCTGACTTAGCAATATGCTAATGGCTTGCTTTAACTTCTTAGCTTTAGACCTTGTGATGGGTCCATTTGGCAACTCCAAAGCTCCTTGCACATCCTCGGGTTTAAGCTGCTCCTTAACTCCTAATTCAGATTCAAGATACTGGTCCATTATCATATCATCCCCTCCTTCTTTAAAAAAATATGTCCTCGAATTTGCTTCATTTGAAACAAAAGGTAGAAGATCATCAACATTAAAACTATTACTCACATTGTACTTACCTTGCAAATCCAATTGATACGCATTGTTGTTGATCTTTTTGATTATCTTAAATGGTCCATCAACTCTTGGCATCAGTGTGGATTTCCTTTCTTCTGGAAATCTGTCTTTCCTCAAATGAATCCACACTAAGTCTCCTTCTTCATTGATAACTTCTTTTCTGCTCTTGATTGCTTGTTTAGCATATTGTTTTGTTTTCTCCTCAATATTTAGCCGGGCCTTGTCATGAATCTGTTTCACAAAATCTGCTTTCTTGTTTCCATCCATACTAACTCTTTCACTCAAAGGTAAAGGCATTAAATCTAAAGGAGAGATGGGATTGAACCCATAAACAATTTGAAAAGGAGAGAACTTAGAGGCAGAATGCATAACATGATTATATGAAAATTCAACATGTAGTAAGCAATCTTACCAAGTTCTAAGGTTCCTTTTAATCAAGGTTCAAAGAAGTGTAGACAACGTTCTATTAACTAGTTCAGTTTGACCATCAGTTTGACCATCAGTTTGCGGGTGACAAGTTGTAAAAAACAGAAGCTTAGTACCTAGTTTAGACCACAATATCTTCCAAAAATAACTAAGAAACCTAGTATCACGATCAGAGACAATAGTTCTAGACATTCCATGTAATCTCACAATTTCCCTAAAGAATAAGCTAGCAACATTCATTGCATCATTGGTTTTATTACAAGGGATAAAATGTGCCATATAGAGAATTTATCAACATCAACAAATATGGAATCTCTACCATGAAGAGTCCTAAGTAGTCCAACAACAAAGTCCATAGAAATGTCATGCCATGGATGTAAAGGAATAAGTAAAGGGGTATACAAACCATGGCTGCCACCTTAACCATATCCTCCTCAAGGTAATCACGGCAAACAAACACCAGTTCTATCTTCTTCTCCCACTCTAAGTATGCATATGGATTGTTGGTTCCATGGAATGGTGGAATGTTGATTTTTAAGCCTCCAAATTTATCACTAGGTTGTGCTCTCTCTTCATGCCTATGTCTCCTTCGACCATTATGAGAAGAGGATTGACTGTAGTAACTTCGAGCAGCATCCTGATCAGAAACGTTTCATCCATTTTCTCTAGGATTCTCATGGTGAGGCTTTGTAGCTGTTTTGAGACCATGAGCTTCAAAACGTTCATCCATCAACTTAGCCATCTTAGCCGTAATAGTAGCTGTAACTGCTTATACCAACAGTTTATTAGGTTCACTGGTCTTTGGATCTCCATCTTCACTTCCCATTGTCCATGCAGTTACAAGGATTTAACAAGTAAATGTTCTTTTGAAGGGAAGAAAAAAAGTTATTAAACACAGATCTACAAAGAAAACAGTTTCTGAAATTCGGATTTAACAAACAGTTGAAGAGTCGAAATTTCTAAACACAATAACTTGAAGAGTTTCTATCCAAAACTCAAGATGTAATACAGATTCTTACAGTTCACCTTCTGATCTATAAGTTCGAGTTAATTTTCACGCAAAACGGATAAGCGAACAGCCTTAAATCAATACGTGAAAGTTACGCAATGTGACACCCCGGTTGCAGAGCATATATGGTATATGCGGTATATGCGGAGAGGCTTAAAAGAATTGATTTAGCTACCTATATCACCAAAGTGCACTTATCTTTTTGGTCAGATGTCTTGAGAGAACTCTAGAGTTAAGTGTGCTTAAGCAAGAGTAGTTTCAGGATGGGTGACCAACTGGGAAGTGATTTTCAGTTTCGTGTCAGTTAGGTCAAAACACGAGAAAAGATCGCGTGGTGATTTGTAGGGTTAGTAATCAAGACTTTTGGAGCCTCCCAGACTAATGCACTGACCGTCGGACATGGTGGGCCCACGGGCCTTTGAGTGGACGGGGGCCCATGGGAGGGGTGGTCGGGGCGTTACACGCAAAAACAGAAGGAATTTGAAAGGATAGATACGACTTGACGAAGTAGCTCTGATACCATTTGACACCATCCTGGAGAGAATGTCAGCCCAAGGAGTCACTTCGTTGGTTGATTCGGATCAAAACACAAGGGTTCCTTTGATTGATGGAGCAGATGAATGAATTCAGAATTGAAATATAATGAATGCAGCAGATTGATAGATAAGTGATTTTATGAATGATGATCAAATTCGATGGATTGAAAGATACTTTCAAGAGTGATGGAGAAACTTCTGAACTATCCAGCCTGCTCCAGCTTTGGATAAACGCACCAAAGTAAGAACAAGATATTGGATTTTACTCCAACAATATCAAACAGATTGTAAGGGGTTTATGATAAAAAGTTTGATAATCTTATTCATAGCAAAAACAGAATACATACAGAGAAGGAGAAGACTTGACAAACGTTCATAATAAAAGCCCTACATGCAGAGCACCTAGAAAAACATAATTCAACTCATTAACTACTATTTTGACTTAAAAACGAAAAATTAAAAGAAAACACTTAAAAATGGGCTTGATTAAGCTTGTTATCAATGGGGCCAGATTAAAAAGTGTGTGAACAAGCCTCATTAAAAACCTAGTCTAGAAAACCCAATGGGAAAAACCAGAACAAGGGAAAAGAACACAAGTAACAAACCTCCCATTGATAACCCTTAGTTAGCTTGAATCACAACTAAAGTAGTTGGATTAGCTAAAATACCTAGGTTGCTTTCAGCCTGACTTAGCAATATGCTAATGGCTTGCTTTAACTTCTTAGCTTTAGACCTTGTGATGGGTCCATTTGGCAACTCCAAAGCTCCTTGCACATCCTCGGGTTTAAGCTGCTCCTTAACTCCTAATTCAGATTCAAGATACTGGTCCATTATCATATCATCCCCTCCTTCTTTAAAAAGATATGTCCTCGAATTTGCTTCATTTGAAACAAAAGGTAGAAGATCATCAACATTAAAACTATTACTCACATTGTACTTACCTTGCAAATCCAATTGATACGCATTGTTGTTGATCTTTTTGATTATCTTGAATGGTCCATCAACTCTTGGCATCAGTGTGGATTTCCTTTCTTCTGGAAATCTGTCTTTCCTCAAATGAATCCACACTAAGTCTCCTTCTTCATTGATAACTTCTTTTCTGCTCTTGATAGCTTGTTTAGCATATTGTTTTGTTTTCTCCTCAATATTTAGCCGGGCATTGTCATGAATCTGTTTCACAAAATCTGCTTTCTTGTTTCCATCCATACTAACTCTTTCACTCAAAGGTAAAGGCATTAAATCTAAAGGAGAGATGGGATTGAACCCATAAACAATTTGAAAAGGAGAGAACTTAGAGGCAGAATGCATAACATGATTATATGAAAATTCAACATGTAGTAAGCAATCTTACCAAGTTCTAAGGTTCCTTTTAATCAAGGTTCAAAGAAGTGTAGACAACGTTCTATTAACTAGTTCAGTTTGACCATCAGTTTGACCATCAGTTTGCGGGTGACAAGTTGTAAAAAACAGAAGCTTAGTACCTAGTTTAGACCACAATATCTTCCAAAAATAACTAAGAAACCTAGTATCACGATCAGAGACAATAGTTCTAGACATTCCATGTAATCTCGCAATTTCCCTAAAGAATAAGCTAGCAACATTCATTGCATCATCGATTTTATTACAAGGGATAAAATGTGCCATATAGAGAATCTATCAACATCAACAAATATGGAATCTCTACCATGAAGAGTCCTAAGTAGTCCAACAACAAAGTCCATAGAAATGTCATGCCATGGATGTAAAGGAATAGGTAAAGGGGTATACAAACCGTGGGGCTATAATTTTACCTTAGCCATTTTACATGTTGGACATCTCTCACAACATTTCTCAACGTCCCTTTTCATGTGTGGCCAATAGAAATGATCTTGCTTAACCTGTAGATTTTTAGCTACTCCAAAGTGTCCCATTAAACCACCTGCATGTGCTACCTTAACAAAAATATATCTCAAAGAAGAATTAGAAACACACAGCCTATTATCATAGACTAGAAATCCTTCATGCCTATATTACTTTCCATAAGCAAATTTCTCACAAGCAGCAAATATCTTACCAAAATAAGAATCCTCAGCATATTATGATTTAATTTGATCAAAACCTAACAGTTTAACTTCCAGAGATGTAAGTAGAGCATACATTCAAGATAACGTGTCGGCTACAACATTATCTTTACCTTTTTGTACATGATCACATAGGGAAAGGTATCTATGAACTCCACCTACCTCGCATGTCATTTATTGAGCTTTTGCTATCCATTGAGATGCTTTAGTGATTCATGATCAGTGTGAATGACAAACTCCTTTGGCCAAAGATAGTGCTGCCACGTTTGTAAAGCTCTCACCAAAGCATACAACTCCTTATCATAAGTTGGATAATTCAAAGTAGCACCTCCAAGCTTTTCACTGAAGAAAGTTATTGGTTTATGATCCTGCATTAAAACAACTCCAATACCTAACCCTGAGGCATAACACTCAATTTCAAAAGTTTTTAGGAAGTTAGGAAGTATTAAAACAGGATAGTTAGTAAGCTTCTCTTTAAGAGTTTGGAAAGCATTCTCTTGTGCTTCTTCCCACTTGAATCCAACATCCTTCTTTATAACTTATGTGAGTGGTGCAGCAAGTGTGCTAAAGTCCTTCACAAACCTTCTATAAAATCCAGCTAGTCCATGAAAACTTCTTAATTCACTCACATTCTTAGGACTTGGCCATTCTCGAATTGCTTTTACTTTCTCCTCATCAACTTTATTACCATCTGTACTTCCAACAAAGCCTAAAAAGATAAGATTATATGTGCAAAAGGTGCACTTCTTAAGATTGGGATAAAGCTTTTCCTCCCTAAGCAATTCCAGAATCAGTTTAAGATGCATGGCATATTCTTCTAGATTTTTACTATAAACCAGAATGTCATCAAAATAAACAACCATAAAGACTCCTATATGCTTTCTAAGAACATGATTCATCAGCCTCAAAAAAGTACTTGGTGCGTTGGTTAAACCAAATGGCATAACGAGTCATTCATACAGTCTTTGTTTCATTTTAAAAGCAGTTTTCCATTCATCTCCTTCTTTCATCCTAATCTGATGATAACCACTTTAAAGATCAATTTAAGAGAAAATTCATGCACCATGAAGTTCATCAAGCATATCATAATGTCTAGGGATAGGATGGCGATACTTAATTGTTATGTTGTTGATTGCTCTACAATCCACACACATACGCCAGCTTCCATCTTTCTTTGGCACTTTATCCATGAGCTCTTTCCCTTGTCTCTCTAGCTCCATAGTCTCAACATGATTGGTTCTATAGGCTGGCCTATTAGGAAGAGAAGCTCCTAGAATAAAGTCTATTTGATGCTCAATTCCCCGGATTGGTGGCAAACCTATAGGGTTATCTTATGAAAAAATATCATTATAATCCTACAAAAGAGACTTGACCTTACTCGGATACTCCAGTCCATGATTAGAAATAGTCACAAAAGTGTCTTTAAACACAAATAAAAGTTTAGAGTTTTGAGAAGAGGTTTTAGGCTTACTGTCCTTGGTTGGTTTGGATGATGTTTTCTATTGTTTCATACTGACCTGATCTAGATAAACCTCTTGTGGAGTCATTGGAAGGAGAGTTGTTTTCTTGCCCTTGTACTCAAATGAATGCCTATTGGTGAATCCATCATGAACAACCTTTTTGTTAGATTTCCATGGCCTTCCAAGCACGATGTGACTAGCATTCATGGGCAGAACATCACATAGGATCTCATCCTCATATTTTCCAATTGAGAAAAGGACCTTAATTTGCTGATTCACCATCATTTTACTAGTATCATTGAGCCATTGAAGCGAGTAAGGTCTAGGATGTGTTAAAGTCTTTAAACCATGTTTAGTAACCATAGTCTGGTTGGCTACGTTTGTACAACTTCCTCCATCAATAATCAGACTACACACCTTCTCTTTGACCAAACACCTTGAGTGAAATAGGTTTTCTCTTTGCTCTTGTTCTTCTGCCTTGGTTAGAACGCTTAATGATCTTTTAGTAACTAGAAGTTCTCCTTTCATTGGTGTCTCCATTTCTTCTCCAGTTGATGAGTCTTGATCATACTTTCGTCCTCATATTCTAACTCACCATCAGCACTAAGAATCATGATTCTCTTATTAGAACATTCATTCGCATAATGTCCATGACCTTGACATTTATAGCATTTGAGATCTCTGACCCTTGAAACCACCTTAGCTTTTCCTTTTGGGTCATGATTTCTTGTTTAGGCTTGATAAATGGTTTCGAATTTTTTTTGAAAACCAGATTTCTAATCCTTTTAATAGCTAGGCTTTCCTGAACTAAAACAAGACATGTTTGCACCGTAGCTACGCCTAGAACTCTTTCTTTTGATTTGTTGTTCAAACATAATGGCCTTGTGAAGCATTTCCTCTATATCCAGATAATGTTGAGTCTTAAGTCTATCTTGAATATCTGTATTAAGTCCTCCCATGAACATGGACATGATAGCTTCACCATCTTCTTGAATGTTAGCCCTTAACTGCAACACTTCCATCTCCTTGTACTACTCGTCCACGGTTTTACTTCCTTAAACCAAGTTCCTTAATCTCTGATGTAGCTCTCGCTGATAATGACTTGGTACAAATCCCTACTTCATGACACTCTTTAACTGATTCCAAGTCTCTATGGGATAATCTTCGGCTCTTCTCCTAATGGTAACAAGTTGATCCCACCAGCTCAAAGCATAATCGTAAAACTCAGTGGCTGCCACCTTAATCATATCCTCCTCAAGGTAATCACGGCAAACAAACACCATTTCTATCTTCTTCTCCCACTCTAAGTATGCATCTGGATTGTTGGTTCCATGGAATGGTGGAATGTTGATTTTTAAGCAAGTTATTAAACACAGATCTACAGAGAAAACAGTTTCTGAAATTTGGATTTAACAAATAGTTGAAGAGTCGAAATTTCTAAACATAATAACTCGAAGAATTTCTATCCAAAACACGAGATTTAATACAGATTCTTACAGTTCACCTTGTGATCTACAAATTCGAGTTAATTTTCACGCAAAATGGATAAGCGAACAGCCTTAAATCTATACGTGAAAGTTGCGCAAAAACAGAAGGAATTTGAAAGAATAGATACGACCTGACGAAGTAGCTCTAATACCACTTGACATGATCCTGGAGAGGATGTCTGCCCAAGGAGTCACTTCGTTGGTTGATTCGGATCAGAACACAAGGGTTCCTTTGAATGATGCAGCAGATGAATGAATTCAGAATTGAAATATAATGAAGGGATTATTGCATGAAATATACCTTTTTCATTTTTAATGCAAAACCAACCCCTATTGTGAAAACTTGCAAAACTACTCTAAAGGGGTAGTGAAATTACAATTAGAGCCTTAATGAACAAACAATAAAACTGCAGCCGCAATGACCGTTCTATCCTTTTGGAAGTCTTCGTTGGAAATTTACACCAGAAGTCTGCAGATAAATATGGAAGTCTACATCGTAATTATTTAGAAATTTAAATCTATAAATACATAAAAAATAATTTGACCATAAAATCTTTTCGATAATTAAAGTAAAGGCAATTGTGATGTTTTCAAAATAAAAGTTCACCAAATTAGCATAAATTAAAATGAAAAGACAAATTGGAATCAAAAAGTCAACATTTTGGAAGTCTGCAAAGAAATATGGAAGTCTACATCGTAATTATTTAGTAAATTTAAATCTTTAAATACATAAAAAATAATTTGACCATAAAATCTTTTGGATAATTAAAGTAAAGGCAACTGTGATGTTTTAAAAATAAAAGTTCACCAAATGAGCATAAATTAAAATAAAATGACAAATTGGAATGAAAAAATCTACATTTTAGAAGTCTGCAACGAAATATGGAACTCTACATCGTAATTATTTATTAAATTTAAATCTATAAATACATAAAAAATATTTTGTCCAAAAATTTTGGATAATTAAAGTAAAGGCAATTTTGATGTTTTAAAAATAAAAGTTCACCAAATTAGCATAAATTAAAATAAAAAGACAAATTGGAATGAAAAAGTCTACATTTTGAAAGTCTCCAACGAAATATGGAAGTCTACATCGTAATTATTAAGTAAATTTAAATCTATAAATACATAAAAAATAATTTGACCATAAAATCTTTTGGATAATTAAAGTAAAGGCAATTGTGATGTTTTAAAAATAAAAGCTCACCAAATTAGCATAAATTAAAATAAAAAGACAAATTGGAATGAAAAAGTCTACATTTTGGAAGTCTGCAACGAAATATGGAAGTCTACATCGTAACTATTTAGAAAATCTAAATCTTTAAATACATAAAAAATAATTTGACCATAAAATCTTTTGGATAATTAAAGTAAAGGCAACTGTGATGTTTTAAAAATAATAGTTCACCAAATTAGCATAAATTAAAATAAAATGACAAATTGGAATTAAAAAATCTACATTTTAGAAGTCTGCAGATAAATATGGAAGTCTACATCGTAATTATTTAGAAATTTAAATCTATAAATACATAAAAAATAATTTGACCTTCAAATCTTTTGGATAATTAAAGTAAAGGCAATTGTGATGTTTTCAAAATAAAAGTTCACCAAATTAGCATAAATTAAAATAAAAAGACAAATTGGAATGAAAAAGTCTACATTTTGGAAGTCTGCAAAGAAATATGGAAGCCTACATCGTAATTATTTAGTAAATTTAAATCTTTAAATACATAAAAAATCATTTGACCATAAAATCTTTTGGATAATTAAAGTAAATGCAACTGTGATGTTTTAAAAATAATAGTTCACCAAATTAGCATAAATTAAAATAAAATGACAAATTGGAATGAAAAAATCTACATTTTAGAAGTCTGCAACGAAATATGGAACTCTACATCGTAATTATTTAGTAAATTTAAATCTATACATACATAAAAAATAATTTGTCCAAAAATTTTGGATACTTAAATTAAAGGCAATTGTGATGTTTGAAAAATAAAATTTAACCAAATTAGCATAAAGTAAAAAAAAAAGACAAATTAGAATGAAAATGAATGAATGAACTACATACTATCCTTTTGGAAATACTATATTTCATCACATTAAATTGAGAAGTTTTGTGACAATGTTGGGACATGGTATTAGTAATTGTTTTGTATTATGTATGTATAGTCTTTTGTGATTGTATGATTGTATGATTTTAATAGATTAACGTTTTAGGGATTTGTGTTACATGATTGATGGGGTGTAAATTTTACCCAAATAAACAATTGCAAGTGCACAGCAATCAAAGTAGTATAGAAGGGATCGAATCCACAAGAACCTAGATATTGTACTACGAATCTTTAGGAATTAAATCAAAATAAAACAAAATAAAGGTTGGGGGGTTTGAGGTAACGAAATAGCAAATAAAATTGGTTGAAAATCAGAGTAAAAAAACGCAAGGCAGTAGGTTTATCGCAGAGACTCATAAACTATTAACTGCATATCGAAATTCAGGGAAATTGATCTAGAACTCGAATCACTACGGTATAATCTTTCCACTTTCGTGGCTCCGATTACTATGTTTTAACACCCTAATAGACTCAACTTTCGATGGTTATTACAAAGTGAAAACACGCAGAAAGCACAAGATTCGATTGTTCATAATACTGTATAACTAACCTAAATTGTTATAACGCATTACTCATCAAATACTAGTTCAAGCAATATACAAGCTTTTGGAGAGTATATCAACCCATGATCTGATGCTAGATGATCAGAAAAGCATGCAGCATTAAGCTCAAGTAAAGATGAAGAACAATATATTTTCCCTAAAAACAAGTATTTATAGGTCTAGGGTCTTCTAGGGTTTAGTTTTGGGCTAAAAAGCTTTTTTTGGTGAAACTGCTTCACGGCACCGGTCCATGACACCGGTCAAGATCACGTGTCCTGGGTCTGGGTCTTCAGTGTCTTCATGAGGATTGGCAGCGGTATGTGGCACCGGACCATGAGTCCGTCCGGTGCGAGGCAACTTCTGCGCCTGCTTCACTTTCGAGGCAGTTTGATATGTCTTCAGTAAAATGAGTGTATCTTCTTGCCCACAACTCCGATTGAGATAATTCCAAGTTCATAACCTTCCAAGTTGATTTGACCCTCCGTCCGTGGCTAAACTTCGGAGCTATCCGTTCTGTCCAACTTGATAAAGTATGATATCTTGACCAATCTTTGGCTTGTGCTGTGTCCTTGGCTTATAAAACTTGTTGTGGATTGAAATACGCCTCTTTAAGCTCTTTTTGCTCCATTTTGACGATTTTCCCTGTTAACAACCTAAAACTAGAAATACGAGGAAAAACTACCTCTTTGGTGTAAAACTTTATTGAAATGCTTGAAAATACATTAGAATAAGTATAAATATAGGTAAAATATAGAGTATTTCAACTCCCCCATACTTAAACCTTGCTTGTCCTCAAGCAAAATCCAAGAATAGAAAAGAGGTTTGAAAATATGGGAGGCTTACAATTTCGGATAAACATAGCGTCGATGCTATGATTCGCGATCGGTCCGAGGGCGACTCTTTCATCCGCCATTCATAACTTTCACAGCCTGTTACATACTCAAATGACAAATCTCGCCAAGTTTCAACTGCACTTTCAATTGACTCTAAGTGTGGAGTTTCTCATTAAGGAATCGTTAGGTAAACGGCTCGGTATAGGAAAGGCTAGTTTAATGGGTGAGGCTATAAGTGTTTAGGGTTACCATTTTCACCAGGTTGCTCGACATTGTGCAAAATCGCAAGAGAGAACATATCTATTGAAGTCCACAACTTCCCAATCACTTTGTAATTCGCCTTTTCTCCCCCAGACTTAGATTTCTCTCCATTTTATCTTGATCATCCTTGAGTGTTGTCTAGCCTTAAGACTCTTTGGATTCCATTTCCTTCGCCTTTTTACGTTTTTTTTTTTTTTCGAAAGGGGGAAATGGATTCATAAAGATATGAGTCATGTAAAGCACGAGATTTTACCATGATATAAGCTTCCAAGGATCGGCCAAACTCACTGTAAATTCTTCTGTAAATTCGTTGTTGTACTCCTTTCTTCTAGTATTGGTCTTTGCATCTTCTAGTGATTGGAATATTGTGTCGACCCTTTTCTCTCCGACGTTTTTACACATATCTGCATAGTGGACATAGCAAAAGAAGTGCAAGTGGTCTGAAGGAAAAGTTAAGGGCTTAGGTAGGGTACCAACTAAAAATGAGCTGGCCGCTCAAGACACTGAAAGGGGTAAAAAGAAGGGTAGAAGTGTCTTGAACGTATAACTCCTTATCGAGAAACAACGAGATGGCTAATGTAAATAGAGTCAAAATTAGTTTAGTGTCAGCGAGGCAAAACCGTATTTGGATGGGGCGAGTCCAGTCATGAAAGTTTCTGAATTGGCTTTCCTGAACTCATCTGGTGATAAATCACAGAATCATAACCTCTAAGCATACATTCCTGAAAATGTTTATGCTCCAAAACATATAATTTAAATTTTGGAAAATGTTTTTAAAATTCAAATTTTTGAAATGTAAAAACCAAAACACGAGCAAACGTGTTAGTAACAACAATCCCCCCAGACTTAATTTACACCGTCCCGGTGTAAATCAAATTAAGGGAGAATTTTGGCAAGGGAAATAGGTATTTGAAATTTAAAATTTAAAAGAAGAGAAAAGAAAACTAACCTAGTGGCTCAGACCGGTTGGGTCAATGGTTCGAGCCATGGTTATCTTTGGTTCGCACCGGCCCGCGTTATGGTGATGCCAGGATGCGGGCTGTGGTACACGGCACGGGGGGCGCGGTGCACGGGCAGGACGCGGTACGCGGGCATGACTCGTTGGAGCACCGAATCAAGTCCCGCGTCCGGTGCCTTGGATCGGGGTAGGCCGGGCTGTGTTGAATCCGCGGGATGAGGGCGTACGGGCACCGGGTAGGACGCGTTAGAGCACCAGACGCGGGGACGCGGGTGGGACGCGGGTACGCGGGCACCGGACCATATCCCGTGTCCGGTGCCACAGTCCGGGATCTGGGACCTGGTTGTGTCGCGAATCGTCTCGCACCGGTCACAGACGCCGTCCGGTGCGTCCGACCGGTGCCTTGGCCGGCCGAATGATTTTTTTTTTTTTTTTTTTTTTGTTTTTTTTTTTTTTTGAAAACATGATCTGCAAAAACCAAAATTAATAATATTAGAAAATTTTTAAAAATTTTGAAAACTAAGAAATGAAAATTTAAAACTAATTCAAGCATGAATAAAATTAAGAATGTGGGTTGCCTCCCACAAAGCGCTTGTTTAAAGTTGGTTAGCTCGACTCCTTTGAAAGTTAGATGTCAGGTGGCTCTTCCAAGATGATGTTAACCTCTTCATCATACTTGGTGTCAGCGCGATATAGTTTTAGGCGTTGTCCATTCGTAATGAACTCATTTCCATTCTTGTCCAAGAGTGTCACGGCTCCGTACGGTCTAACCTCCTTTATTGTAAAGGGTCCGGACCATCAAGAACGAAGCTTACCTGGAAAGAGTTTAAGTCGTGATTTGAAAAGTAAAACCTGGTCGTTTGGTTCAAGATTCTTTGGTATGATTTTCTTGTCGTGGAAGGCCTTGGTCTTTTCTTTGTAGATCTTAGTATTCTCGTATGCCAAGTGGCGAATATCATCCAACTCGTTCAATTGAATCAAACGTCTTTCTCCAGCTGTCTTGAGGTTGAAGTTGAGCTCCTTTACTGCCCAAGCTGCTTTGTATTCGAGCTCCACTGGTAGATGACAAGCTTTACCGTAGGCTATATGGAACGGCGTTGTTCTCAATGGCGTTTTAAAGGCAGTCCTATAAGCCCAAAGCACATCATCTAGTTTCTCTGACCAATCTTTTCTTGTCTTTGCGGTTGTCTTTTGGAGAATTGCTTTGATCTCCCTGTTTGATACTTCCACTTGTCCATTCGTTTGAGGGTGATATGCGATGGATACCTTATGCCGGACTCCATGCTTCCTCAAGAAATGATCAAAAGATCTATTGATGAAGTGCGTTCCTCCGTCACAAATCACGACTCTTGGAACACCAAAACGCGGAAAGATTGTGGATTTGAAGAGTTTGATGACAACTGCTGCATCATTTGTAGGTGTGGCAACAGCTTCTACCCATTTGGAGACATAGTCCACTGCATCTAGAATGTATTGATTTCCGAAAGACATTGGGAAAGGGCCCATAAAGTCGATTCCCCACACATCAAAAACTTCGGCTTCGAGGATAAAATTTTGTGGCATCTCGTTTCTTTTCTTTATGTTGCCCATTCTTTGGCATGCATCACACCTAGATATGAACTCGTGAGTGTCTTTGAAAAGTGTAGGCCACCAAAAACCGGCTTGGAGTATCTTAGCAACTCTTTTGAAAGTTGCAAAGTGACCTGCATATGCCGAACCATGGCAACCGTGTATTACACCCACAATGTCTTCTTCTGGGACGCACTTCCGGAATAGGTTGTCTCGGCACTTCTTGTAGAGATAAGGTTCATCCCAATAGTAAGACTTGATCTCTGTGAGAAACTTTTTCTTCCTATAACTAAAAAACATTAGTGGTTCGATATCCTCGGCTAGGTAGTCAGCTATATGGCGATACCATGGAGTTGCAAATGTCGTCTTCTTTTTCATGGGAGGACGTGGATGGGCTCTCGGTCTTGGTCGTGGGATAGCGTTCAGAGCGTATACATGCTTTTCTGTCAAGGAATCATTCATGGGCAGCGTTTCTTCTATGCGCATCCGAGAAAGATGATCCGCAACACCATTCTCTATTCCCTTCTTATCCTTAATCTCCAAATCAAACTCTTGTAGCAAGAGTATCCATCGAATTAATCGCGGTTTTGCATCCTTCTTAGACAAGAGATATCGTAGGGCGGCGTGATCGGTGTGAACGATGACTTTAGCTCCTACTAGATACGACTGAAATTTCTCGAAAGCGAAGACAATGGCAAGTAGTTCTTTTTCCGTAGTAGTGTAGTTGCACTGGGCTTCATCCAAGGTTCTACTAGCATAGTAGATAACGTTTAACTTCTTATCCTTCCGCTGTCCTAGCACCGCTCCTACTGCATAATCGCTAGCGTCACACATGATTTCAAAGGGAAGTTCCCAATCCGGGAATTGAACAACCGGTGCGGTTATCAATGCTTGCTTTAGCTTATTAAAGGCGGTATGGCATTCTTCATCAAACTCAAAAGTAGTATCCTTGCACAGTAGCCTTGTAAGTGGTCTAGCGATGTTGGAGAAGTCTTTGATGAATCGCCTATAGAATCCAGCATGTCCGAGAAAACTCTGAATACCTTAGACGTTAGACGGAGGTTGCAGTCCGACCATCACTTCTTCTATCTTAGCCTTGTCAACTTCGATTCCTCTTTCTGAGACTCGGTGTCCCAGCACGATCCCGTCTCTTACCATGAAGTGGCACTTCTCCCAATTCAACACAAGGTGCGTATCTTCACAGCGTTGTAGAACCTTTCCAAGAATTCATAAACAGTCTTCGAAAAAAGAGCCGTAAACTGAAAAGTCGTCCATGAATACTTCCATTATGCCTTCAATGTAATCCGTAAAGATGGCCATCATGCACCTTTAGAATGTGGCCGGGGCATTACACAATCCAAACGGCATCCTCCTATAGGCGAAGGTGCCATAGGGACATGTGAACGTTGTATTCTCTTGATCATCCGGGTGAATGGGGATTTGGAAGAATCCTGAGTAACCATCAAAAAAACAATAGTAAGGATGGTTAGCGAGGCGCTCAAGCATTTGATCAATAAAAGGAAGGGGGAAGTGATCTTTTCGGGTAGCAGAGTTAAGCTTCATGTAATCGATACACATTCGATGTCCGGTGATTGTCTTCGTAGGTATAAGCTCGTCGTGTTCAATTTTCACAACCGTGACTCATCCTTTCTTGGGCACTACATGCACTGGACTCACCCATTTACTATCTGAGATAGCGTATATAACGCCCGCTTCCAAGAGTTTCATGATCTCTTTCTTTACGACTTCTTTGAGGTTTGGGTTAAGTCTCTGTTGATGTTCTATTGATGAAGAAGATTCGTCTTCCAAATGGATGCAGTGCATACATAGTTCCGGAGAGATCCCTGAAATGTCTCGCAAAGAATATCCTAAAGCTTTTTGATGTTTTCTTAACTCACATAGGAGCAGTGAAGTCTCATTTTCACTAAGGTTAGAGTTAATAATAACAGGATAAGTCTCATTAGGACCGAGAAATGCGTACCTTAGCCCAACGGGAAGTTCCTTGAGTTCGACCTTTGGGGCCTTGAGCTCGCTCCAAGGGTCTCGGTCTTCTTTTGGAATTTTAGGTTGCCCTGCTTCGTCCTTTTTGTCCTCTAGGGAAAGATAGGCTACCATCTTATCGTACGAATGAGGTATCTCCAGAAGTTCCGCGTACTCTTGTGCTTCGTCCTTGAAACATCCTTCTTCCAGGTATTGTTGCTGTAAGGCTACTTCTAGAGAGTCATTTAGGATTAGTTCTTCCAATAGTTCTTCGGATGCCTCCGTTAATTTTTCACCCAGGAAAACTCCTTCTTGCATGGTTAACGTATTCTTGTAATTGCTGACATCGAATTGCATGGTTAAGTCTCCTAAATTCAGCTTAATGACCCCACCTTTAACGTCTATCATTGCGCCAGCGGTGGCTAGGAATGGTCGCCCAAGGATGATAGGATCTCTAGGCTCTTGATCTAGTTCTAGAACCACAAAATCTGCAGGAATAGAACATTCTCCAATTTTAACCAATAAATCGACAATGATTCCTACTGGGCGCCTTACAGAGTGATCTGCGAAGACGAGCTTGATCCTAGTAGGTCTGAAGTTGGTGATTCTAAGTTGTCTAGCAACCGAATACGGCATTAGGTTCACGCATGAGCCAAGGTCACATAAACACCTATCGAAAGTGCTTCCTTCGATGTCACATGATAGGATAAAACTTCCCGGGTCTTCTAGTTTCTTCATTCCTTTACTATTGAGATGCTTTCCAAGCTCTTGTGAGATCATCATCACTCCTTTTTTGAGGCTAACATTGCTGGATATGACTCCATGACTCCTTTCATGTACTTCCGTAGGGATGGAATGATCATACACGCGTCAAGGAATGGCAGTCTCATATTCAATTGGCTCACTAGCTCCTTTAGCTTTAATCTTTCCATCTCCTTCCTTGTCTCGATCAAGGCGCTTGGATATGGGACCTTCGGTTTGTAAAGGGGTGGTTTGGGAGGTATTTCTACGTTGTCCTCAATAGTTACATCAAGGGCTTCGGGTGTCGGCTCCTTCCCTTTCTCTCTACCTTTTGTCGATTTGGCTTTTCTTTCTCTTTCAATGAGGAGTTCTTCCTCTTTCTCTTCTTCTAGATCGATGATGGGTCTCGGTTCTCTTTCTCTCGGTCTTGGAGTTTCGGCTTCTTTGGGCATCAGCACTTCATCCAGTTGCGTTCTACTTCTTAGGATAATGGCATGTATCGGTTTCTCTTTTGGATTTATCTCCACCTTACCCGGAAGAAACCCTGCAGGTTTTTTTGATTTGTCCGCGATAGCAGCTGTCTGAGACTCGGCGTTTTTTATCCTGGAGTGGGCGCTTTCATACTTTACGCCAAATTCTTGGCTCAGTCCATTCATCTTAAACATCATCTCCATTCTCAGAGTTTCTAGATGAGAATGAATCTCATTCTTAATGGATTTAAGCAGTCGCTCCAAAGCATCTTGGCTACCACCTTGGAATCTATTCGGCGAGCTCATCGATCTAAAGTAGTTTCCTCTTTCTTCTTCTCCGTAGCTTGGTTTGGACTGATTGTAGACATCTAGGGGCTGATTTCGATTAGAATAATATCCTCCGTTGAGCCTATAGTTTGAATCTATCACTCTTGCTCCTTGGTATTGTGTTCCAACGCAATTCACTTCTCTAAAATCATCTTCCGGTCCATCGTCCAAGTCGATCTCGCATGGCTCTTGATAAGACACTCTACTGAACTTGTTTTGGCTCTTCACGGCTTCTTGTGCAAGTGCACGGTAGACTTTAGAACAAATTCCTCCAAAACTTGTAGTGCTAGTGTTTATCGCTTTGACGGTTTCTTCATAGTTTGGTTGGTTGTTGTTTTCGCTAGCGGCTAAGTTCTCAGTGAACTCCTTTGATTCATTCACAGGCCTGTTCATGAAGTTTCCATTGCTTCCAACATCAAGGAGACGCTTGTATTCCGGCTTGATACCTTGATAGAAACCGTTCCACAAGCTGCTCTCGGAGAAACCATGGTGTGGGCAATCTTTGAGGTATTCCTTGTAACGTTCCAAACATTCGGGAAAAGGCTCGATGGGACCTTGTTCAAAGCTTGCGATCTTCGCTCTCAATGTATGAAGTTTCTTCTTAGTAAAGAACTTCTCAAGAAAGATCCTCTTGCATTCCTTCCAAGAGGTTATAGATTTTGCTGATAGTAGCTTTATCCATCGAAGTGCTTTTCCGGCTAAAGAAAAGATGAATAATCGGCATTTGAGGTGGTCGACGGGAGCTCCACTTGTGTTGACGGTGTTGCACAAGTTTTCAAAATTATCAATGTGATCCAAAGGGTCTTCTTCGGGAAGTCCACCAAATCGATCTTGCTTCACAAGTGTAACTACTTGTGATTTAATCTTGAAATTCACGTCTTGCGGCGAGAGAGAGAATGGGCTTCGGTCTATGAGTAGCATGGAGGTCTTGTCGCAATCTCCAATAATCTCATGGTTAAATGCTCGCCACTCTCCTTCATCGGTTTGTTGTCGATTTTCGTCGTTAAGACGCCCTGTCTCCAACGGTTGGTTATGAGTCGCGCTACTAGTGTGTGGCTCATTAGGGTTGGCTTCAAGAGGAAGTTGGGGCTGCGGTGGCTACTGGCCAGGACCAGTAGTGACCATGCTTCCTTATTAGTCTCCTGAAACACACTAAAACAAAAAGAAAACCAAAATTTAAAATTGCAATAAGAAATAAAAACGTTTTAGACTAGATTCTAGTCCGAAATTCGTAGACAATGATGCTTAGGTGCCCGGCAACGGAGCCAAAAACTTGATGGGGTGTAAGTTTTACTCAAATAAACAACTGCAAGTGCACATCAATCACAGTAGTATAGAAGGGATAGAATCCACAAGGACCTAGATATTGTAATACGAATCTTTAGGAATTGAATCAAGCTAAAACAAAATAAAGGTTGGAGTTTTGAGGTAACGAAATAGCAAATATAATTGGTTGAAAATCAGATTAAACAAACGCTAGGCAGTAGGTATATTGCAGAGACTCATAAACTATTAACTGCATATCGAAATTCAGGGAAATTGATCTAGAACTCGAATCACTACGGTATAATCTTTCCACTTTCGTGGCTCCGATTACTATGTTTTAACACCCTAATAGACTCAACTTTCGATGGTTATTACAAAGTGAAAACACGTAGAAAGCACAAGATTCGATTGTTCATAATACTCTATAACTAACATGTTAAATTGTTATAACGCATTACTCATCAAATACTAGTTCAAGCAATATACAAGCTTTTGGAGAGTATATCAACCCATGATCTGATGCTAGATGGTCAGAAAATCATAAAGCATTAAGCTCAAGTAAAGATGAAGAACAATATATTTTCCCTAAAGGTTTCGATAAAAGCTAACAATCCATGAACTATTTGATTTGCCTACAACCTAACTAACGAAATTACTCAAGCATGGTGCACGAAATCAAACAAATAGATGATGAAAACATGGTGAATAAACTTGAATTAAAGAGTAAGGGTTGAAGGATTCTTCTCTATATCGAGATACAAAGCGAGATCATCCACCGGAAGCTCTTGAAACTCAAATCTATGATGGAATCCACAAAGGGACGTGGTGGCTGTTTCTCTCTGCTGAAAGTGTTTAATATTTTGGCACACACCAATACAAGAGGCTAAAAACAAGTATTTATAGGTCTAGGGTCTTCTAGTGTTTAGTTTTGGGCTAAAAAGCCTTTTTTGGCGAAACTGCTTCACGGCACCGGTCCATGACACCGGTCAAGATCACGTGTCCGGGGTCTGGGTATTCAGTGTCTTCATGAGGCTTGATACCGGTCTGTGGCACCGGACCACGAGTCCGTCAGGTGCAGGGCCACTTCTGCGCCTGCTTCACTTTCGAGGCAGTTTGACATGTCTTCAGTAAAACGTGTGTATCTTCTTGGTCACAACTCCGATTGAAATAATTCCAAGTCCACTAAAGAGCTGACCCAAATACCTTGAATCTATCAGAGTTTCATAACCTTCCAAGTTGATTTGACCCTCCGTCCGTGGCTAAACTTCGGAGCTATCAGTTCTGTCCAACTTGATAAAGTATGATATCTTGACTAATCTTTGGCTTGTGCTGTGTCCTTGGCTTAGAAAACTTGTTGTGGATTGAAATACGCTTCTTTAAGCTCTTTTTGCTCCATTTTGACGATTTTCCCTGTTAACAACATAAAACTAGAAATACGAGGAAAAACTACCTATTTGGTGTAAAACCTTATTGAAATGCTTAAAAATACTTTAAAATAAGTATAAATATAGGTAAAATATAGAGTATGTCAGTGATCCATGGTTTATAATGAACAACTTATAAGAAGTTTCAATGTAGGGTTTGATTATGAGAAGTTGAATTCACTTTGAGGGGATGTAAAATCTTTAATATTATGAGTCATGTATGTCATTGACATTAGTTTGTGGGTCTGTGTGTTAAAAATATGGGAAATGGATCGAAAGTACAATTTGAAAACATATTTTTACGTTTAGGGCTACATTTAAAGTTCTTAATTTCAAGATTTGAAATGTCAAATTTGGAAAGAAATCTAAAATTATGAAGATATTAAATGTTTGGATGATTAATAATATCTTTAATTAACAGTTATGAATAATGTAAATGAAAAATCAAGTTTGGTTTTGAACTGTAGACTTCCATTGTAGCATATTTCACATATGCAGACTTCCAATGTAGACTTCCATTCGAGTTAGTGTTTGAATTGCAGACTTCCATTGCGTTTAGGGTTTCATTTTAGAGTATTGGATTTCGTAGACATCCACATGGAAGTCTACTAAACCGAAATATTATTAACCGAACCGAATATTAAACCAATAATTATTAACCTAATCAAAAATATTTTGTCTCCATATAAATAAATCAAATTTGTAACCCTAAACAAATCTTTTAGAATCTCTCTCTCTCTCTCTCTCTCTCTCTCTCTCTCTCTCTCTCTCTCTCTCTCTCTTTCTCTCTCTCTCTCTTTCTCTCTCTCTCTCTTTCTCTCTCTTTCTCTCTCTCTCTCTCTCTCTCTCTCTCTCTCTCTCTCTCTCTCTCTCTCTCTCTCTCTCTCTCTCTCTCTCTCTCTCTCTCTCTCTCTCTCTCCAGGGTCGCTCAACCTTTTTCCCCTTTTCATCGTCATCGTCTTCTTCCATTTCCGATCTGCTTCTTTCAGATCTTGGATTCCTTACTCCACGCCTCCTGCTCCCCGTTGCAACTCTTGGTGGGGCTTCGATTCGACACAGAAACGTCTGAGTTATGGCAACGCCAAAATGATTCGAGCTTTTCACCGATCTCCTTTGCTCTTCAACATATCTGCACATGACCACCGTTCTGAAATAGTTTCCACCTCCGTCGATCCCTCGCCACAACCTTTACCAAGGTTAGCTACTAGCATCTTATTGTGTCCTTTTCGTAATATGCCTCTTTATGTCTTTAAACCTCTTTTTCTTTTTGTCAGTTCCTTAGATTCTTACCAGATCTAGGTCAGTTTATTATTGGGCTTTAGATCGAAGGTTCACAACAACCACAGTTCGTCTTTAGGTTTGTTTTATTCTTTTCTCAAAAAATTTCTATGCGATATGGTTCTAATTGAGTTTTTTTCCCTGCCAGAGTCGAGGCATCTCACCGAAGAACAACAAAAATGAAAATAGAGTGTCTTTTTCTGACTCGTGAGACAACATAACTACTTTCAAAGTTTAAAAGGTTTGTGTATTTTAGCTATTTTATAAGAAGTTTGGTTTTGATTTTGTGAAGTTAAAAGTTTTGAACATGTGTGAAAAACAGCAAACAGCATGTTGTCAAGATAGAAGAGGAGATTATCTTTGAAAGATTGTTCAGGTAATTTAAAAAAACACAAGAAATTGTTATATGTAGACCAACTGTTCGATGAAATTCCTCTGAAAGAGAGATTTTGTTTTTTTGTTTTTTTAGGGTTGTTCCTCACATCACTGATGCAATTCAAGAATGGATCAAACGTGCGGCGAGGAGACTAGGAGTCCAGTTGATTGACCGTCAGGTCCAGCTGATGTTTGTGCCAAAGAACTTGGATGAACAATAGGTACTTTAATAGATTTTCTCTTCATAAAGATTTTCTCTTCATAAAGATTTTATCTTAGTGTCAGGTTTAAGAATATGGAGATACTCTTTGTATTTTGCAGGAGATATAGAGTCTATGCATGTCATTGAACCTCTTGAGCAGTTCTCGTATCGCGTTGGTAAGATATGGTTTAGTGTGTATAACAGTGAGAGTTTTCTTAAGACGTCAAGATTTAACCTTTTTTGGCAGGTTCTGAAAACTTTTGTTTCATCCATGTCAGTTTTCTGCCTGTGTTGAATGTTGTTTGTGAGGAGGCAAGTTTCTTGATTATTCAATATTTTTGTGCAATCTGTTTGGTTTTCCTTTGGAGTTGTTGTGCTTATAAAGCCTAATTGCTTACAGAAGACTAAACCAACACAACATAGCGTTGAAAAATTGAGGGGTCTTGGTTTGAGCCCTAATATATTGGCTTGCCTTAGAACAAAGGTATCATTCTTTGTTAATTTCTTGTTTTGGTTTTGGTACTCTTTGTTTAAGTTCTTATATGGAAACTTGATTTTGTAGCCACTTGAAACTAATGTGATGGCCAAACTCTCTCATTTTTGTCATGTCCCGGTACGTAATATGTTATTCCTCTATTTTATAATTTGTATATGGTTTCTTATAGATCTGCAATAGGGTCATTAACATCTACCCTCCATCTTGTGGACTGGTAAGGTATCAAATCTGAGTCTGAAAAGTACTTTTTCCTCTCTCAGTTGTTTCTCTATTGATTGGAAACGTTTACTGTTGTTGTCCGCAACTGAAGTGTACATTGTACATTATTGTTGAAAGTCTGCATCGTAGACTTTTTGGGAAGTCTACATTGTAGACTTGGCTGGAAGTCTACGTTGAAGACTTCCAGCCAAGTATACAATGTAGACTTCTCTGTACTTAGTTATTTGCTATGGTTATGGTCTATAGTTATTTCCCAATTAGTTACTTCTTGTTGTGATCAGGTTTGGGTTAATATAGCTACACACATCGGATGCAGATTCATGAGATGCGTTGCAGAGGTGAAATGGCCAAGGTTGATGTTCTGGTGTGCCTAATCACTGTATGTGTGATGAGTTGGGTTGATGTCTGTCGCAAACTTGTCATTCTGCATATGGCTATAATGTTTCAGGTTTATGAAAGGCCATCATTTATTGTTTTGTCCAATCGTGGCAGATGGTTATAGTCTTGCTATTTCAAGTTGTCGATGTCTCAGTAATGGCATGGGGAAAGCTGTTACATTTATTCCCGTGCCCTTTATTGGAACCATCATCTACCTTGTTATAATAGTTATATATTTTCATTAAACAGTTTGTATTCAAGTTGTTTCTTCAAATTAAATTTCAAAGATCTAATGTATATCCGGTTGTCTCTTAAATATTTCAAAGATCAAGTTGTTATTAAAGTAGGAATAAGTTTATAAAAATTTGTAAACAAGTTGGGCTAAACTGGACGTTTGGAATTGTAATTAAATTAGAGTTGAAAACAACAACTAAGAAGACGCGGCAATTTACAATAATTAAATTTGGCGGCAACTGAAAATAATTTAATTTGGCGGCAATTGTAAAGAGGTAACCCTTTAAATTAGGTTTAATGGAAGTCTACTCTCGAAGTCTACTCTCGAAGTCTGCAGTAAACACAATAACCGTTGTAGTGTACATAATAACCGCTGTAATAACTGTGGGTACTGAAACGTCAAACTTAACCAACATATTTAAACTCGGGAAAGAATTTTTGTGAAAAAACCGTAAATTTTCCTCCACCGCCCACGAAGAAGACCGACGACGCCTTCCACCAACACTTCCGCCATATCCGGTGGTCTCTCTTCCTTTTCCTTCCTTCTGTTACTCTCCTCCTCTTTCTTTCAATTTAACTCTTACTCTCCCTTCTCTTCTCTTATCAGTTTTTAGATTCGTCGACTTCTCCAGATCCAGATCCAGATCCACCTGTAGAAGAAGATTTTTTGGTACATCTGGTTATGGTTGAACTTTTGTAAAGAAGTCGCATACTTCCGTAGCAGACTTCAATTTTAAATTGCTTTGTTGTTTTTTTCAAGCTGATAATGACTTACAGACGCTTTCCACAACGACTGCATACTGAAGGGTCTGAGCCAAAACCAGGAAAAAGCTGTGGCTATTATTGTGGTAAAACAGAGCTATTTGATCTACTTCTCGGAACTGAGAAGACCCTTGCTGCTCTACAGCCAGACGAACTTGCAGAAATTATGGCGTCGAGTGTGGGAGTTATTCTCAAGTTCCATGAATTGAAATTTTTGTGGTCCACATGCATGGGCCACCATATGCTGAGCCTTCAGTTAGTGTGCGATAAGCCGAATGAGATATGGAGTCTCATTTTGGTAAATCCCGTAAGGTTGTTGTTGGTAGAGTTTGCGGAGATTACAGGTCTTCAGTTTCATCCCGTTGACAAATTGATGACACCTGAGACCAAAGTTACCGAAGCGACGAAAGATTTCTGGAGACTTCTTGGAGTGAACCAACAAATGGGTCCATCTATTAAAGACCTAATTGCGGCTGCCAAAAAATGTCAGTCATGGGCTCGGGTAGATCGTATAAGGTTAGGATATCTTGCCTTATATGTTGGATACATTGATGCCCAAAGAGAGTATCAGGTCACAAATGTTAACTTGGCGAGGCTGGTGATGGATGAAGAAGCATTTCTGGCTTATCCATGGGGAAGAGTTGCTGGAAAGAATCTGATCAAGTCTGTGAAGGATACAGACTTGTGGAAGAATCAATATTACATAGCGGTTTTTGTGGAAGTGCTCCAAGTCTGGATATACATGTCTCTACCAGAGCTTCGTACATAAATCGGAAAGCCTTTACCAACCCTTCCTGGAACTCCACCGATCCTTCGGTTTAAAGGATCTAGATATCGCAAGCATGTAAAGGACAAAGTCCAAAACCAGGTATGTACTTGTCTTGTAAACTTGTCTTGTAGACTTCCATAGTAAACTTCCGTAGTAAACGTCCGTAGTAAACTTTCGTTGTAAACATTCGTTGTGAACTTGTGTTGTAGACTTCAGTAGTAGACTTCTGACAAAGACTTCTGAATTAGACTGCTGCAGTAGACCTGTTTATTAGGTTAACTCAATATTTTGTATTTTATTTATTGACTGTCGTTGTATACTTGTAGAGTAAACTTTTGTAGTATACTTTTACTGAATAAAAATTATAAGACTTGTACACTTCTCTTATTAACTTTGTTTTGTGATTATGTGTTAAATAGACGCTATCAATGCTGTACCTACTAGGCAAATAGGTGGAAAGAACGGTGGACAGAGCAGGAAGAGAAAGAGATCCACTAACACTGCTGCTGGTTCTTGTGGAGACCCATTGGTCCTCGTGGTTCAGAAATTACAAGCCGCCTTTGAGGCTTCCCTTACCAAGTTGACAAAGCAGGTCGACCATCTATCTGATCAGGTTGACAAGCTATCTTATAAGGTTGACCACCATTTAGCGGGTGGTAAAGCTGTTTGCATGGAGATGGTGGTGAGCAATGCAACTGAGAATAACCAAGAGGCCAAAAACCAAGAGGGCAATAACCAAGAGGGCAAGAACGAAGAGGAAAACAACCAAGAGGCCAAGGTCCAGAACACATCTTCTCCACCTGCTGATCTTGGGGTTAGTACCAAACCCTCCCCTCCCAAACATACCTTCATTCGTAAAAGCACAAGGGCGAGAAAGCCGGCATCAAACCCAAAGCAATAAGATGTTCATCGATTTACGGTTTCTCTGAAAGTTTAAACAAACATTGTACACTGTTATTAAACAATTTATAAGGTTTGTCCTTCACGCAGTTGTCCTTTGCCGAAGGTTTAACTTTCCTTTCAATAACCATGCAGAGTTGTAGGAGTGTCAGTTATACTCCTCCAGAAATCTTAGAAGATAAAAAGCCTAAACCAGAGACAGAGGATAAAGAACCAAAACCAGTCAAACTGTTGTAAACAATTAAAGTCGAACAAAAATCAAAAGAGGTTGCAGGGGAGCCAAGTTTGGTGAAAGTTAAAGGTGTAGAAGATATTGAGCATGTTAAAGCTGCTCACTCTAAGATTATTAAGTTAAAGCTGAACCAAAAGGTGAATGCTGCTAGGGGTAAGAGTGAAAGTTTGTTGGCAAAGCCACCCACACTGGAATCACCTTGCCAAGGGTATGACTTACGGTCAATCCAAAAAGGGAAAGGATATGACCCTTTTGGTCCTGTTGATGCGAAGAAGATGAAGTTGTTACTAGCTTCTTTGAAAGTCAAACCGTATGTTATTTAAATTTGGGATTTATTTTTTAATGACTTCTTGCATTGGCAATTTTACATACTATGTTTATAGTGTACAGGAGAACAGATCTAGAGGTTATTAATAGCCGAGCCAATTGGTTTCGTACAAAACGTGCCAGAAAAGAATAGCTGAAGGACTCCTTAAGCAGACTTATTGTGTAGAATTCACGTGTTAACCTGTTGTGTAGACTTCCAGTGTAGACTTCTGATGTAGTCTTCTTATGTAGGCTACTTTACTTATTTTTCCTTTTTATTGTTGTAGCACTTGGAAGCTGCCATGAACCTGCTTAGACACCGTTTTCATAACCATCCACGGTGGTTTAGGAGCAACCGAATATGCTTCATTGATACGATGTTTACCCACTTGTGGTCAACAAAATACCAAAACTATGTAGACAGCCATGAAAATCCTGATGGGTCTGGTAAGGCATTACCTCCTGGAGCCATTGATTACTACACAGGTGAATTACCTGCGTTTTGTAGATCAGACAAGGTTTGGGGGAGTGAGGTACATGACATCTACACTATCATGAACATCAACAACAATCATTGGATTGCTCTATGGATATCTATTCCAAATTGTAAGGTTGTAGTGTGGGATAGTTTGTTTAGTGCCAAGTCGGTTGATCAGACGAAGAAGATGGTGGAGCCTTTTGCGGTGATGGTTCCAAAAACTATTTGGGAGTTATGTCCTGAGCAGAATAGGCCGAAGTATAGTAGAGATCCGTATACGATCGAGGTGCATGAAGCTCCACAATAGGCTGATGGTGCGAGTTGTGGAGTATTTGCTTTCAAATTTGTCGAATGCCATGCTCTAGGGTTTCCTTTTAGCGTCATGGCCAACATGGACATCCAGGCATGTATGGATAAGCTTGCGGTCGATATATGGGACAAGATAAAGCAAGATGGCCCACAGCCCCGAGATTGGTCTCACTTGGATGTGTATGAACCGTAATGCTCCTCTACGTAATATCTTTCGGTAGCCCGAACTAAACTTTTAGGATTGTTGCATATATTTTGTAAATCTCTTTGACAAACTCATATCCTAATTTTATCGGGATCAGTTAGTCCTTTTGTTATTTTGTGAACTTTGAAAATAGACTTTTATTGTAGACTTGTACACTGGAAGTCTGTTGTACTAATATAGACTTCTATTGTAGACTTCTACTGTACAATTCAGATGGAATTGTCCTTAATATAGTATGTTTTGTTTGTTGGCCTAATTTTTTAATACTGCTCTTCAGTACCCCTTTTGTAAGTTACTTATACAATGCAACATAAAAATTGTAACATGTAACTTATCAGTTACTATACAATAATGAAAGTCCTAGGAATATATAAATGTGTAAGTCGCACATTTCGAATATCATCCTATGGCATTTTGGTTAGATACGGAGCAATTATTACGCAGTAATTATAAATTGCTTTGGTTCAAAACGATGTGGTGACAAATTATTTTTTCAGATTTTGTCCTAATGGAAGTCTACGATGGAAGTTTACAATGGAAGTTTACGACAGAAAGGTACCTGAAAAGTATACTGACACGAGTCATATTGATAGCGCAACTGATTTTAGTGTTGACTTCCTGTGCACAATAGTGTAGACCTCCCTGCAAGTCTAGTACACGTGTCTTCAAGACCTTTTCAACTCAAGTAGGTCTAAAATGGGTAATAAATACGGTTTGATGTTAACTTACCTCGTTTTTATAAAACGTTTCAAAGGCATTAATCAAGTGACGTCTTATCGTTTTACTTTTTCTCAAAAGAAACTTCCTTTCGTATATTGGTATATATATATATATGTATTTCCGTAAACACATCTCTACATCTTTCATCTCTAAAACATTCATTTCTTCTTCCAAACATTCTCACCAAAACAATGGATCCGGTTAGGGCAAGGAAGATTCGATATCGTTCGGATATGAAGAGACTAACGCAAGAGTACCCTTATTTGAGGATCGTCCAAGAAGGTAATATTAAATGATTTGAAGGCTTCCATGTCGTATTTGGGTATGAAGAATCTAATATTGTAATCGATGATACATGTTACCATGTGGAGGTTCTTCTAAATGGACCAGAGGATACTCCTTATGCGGGAGGAGTCTTTTGGCTTTCCTACACATTTCCGATTCACTATCCACTTGGGCCACCAAGGGTGTTTTTCCGAACCAAAATATACCATCCCAACATCGATGAAACCGGGTCCATCTTCCATGATATTGTTCAAACTCGATGGAGTCTTGTGCTCCGCCCGGACGAGGTTGTGAACGAAATTCTCCAACTCATGGCTTCACCGAACTTGGCCTCAGAGCCTTTGGGGGCTGAACCGGCCGAAACGTACCTAAATGACAAGGACAAGTTTGATGAAATTGCTCGGCGGTGGACGGGGGAGCATGCTATGGAGTGAGGGGGTGGATCTGAAGAGAAGATTTAAGAAAAATGTGTTTTTATTTTGTTTTAATTTGATTTCGGTTTTTATGTTATTTTATGTGTTTATTTTATATTTTAGAACTTTTTTTATTTTCAGTTGTTGCTACTTATATTCGTTGTGAACCAAATAAAGACTCCTTCTCTACTTATACAAATGTTTATTAGTTTGGTAGTGAAATAACTCATATTATACAACCGAAGTCTACATACGAAGTATACATTGGAAGTCTAATTAATGAATATTGCGGTCAAATTTAACCAACATATTGTAAAGGGCCCTATTGTATAACCTAATTTGTCAAAGTGGAATCCTTACTGTACCCGAAGTGTACAACAAAAGTCTACACACAAAGTCTACGATGGAAGTTTACTGATAGCGCCAACAACTTTCATAGTGTAGAGTCTAGGGTCAATGCACAACAAGAGCCAATGTCAACAGTCCACTTCACTACTATCGAAGTCCTTTTACTCCCCTACTAATTCTTATAATATTCGTGAACCTAATAATAACTCATACTGTATTATACAACCGAAGTCTACATACGAAGTATACATTGGAAGTCTAATTAATGAATATTAAGGTCAATTTTAACCAACATATTGTATAGGGCCCTATTGTATAACCTAATTCTTCAAAGTGGAATCCTTATTGTACCCGAAGTGTACAACAAAAGTCTACACACGAAGTCTACGATGGAAGTTTACTGATAGCGCCAACAACTTTCATAGTGTAGAGTCTAGGGTCAGTGCACAACAGGAGCCAATGTCAACTGTCCACTTCACTACTATCGAAGTCCTTTTACTCCCCTACTAATTCTTATAATATTCGTGAACCTAATAATAACTCATACTGTATTATACAACCAAAGTCTACATACGAAGTATACATTGGAAGTCTAATTAATGAATATTGAGGTCCACTTCACTACTATTGAAATCCTTAAACTCCCTTACTCATTCTTATATGGGTTATTATTTGAATTGACCCTGTTACATTAGTAAATTGTGAGTTTTTATATTAAATTATGAGTGACAAAAGTTCACTTAGATTGTGTATATCAAGTGCAATGGTACATACATGTTTTGTGTTCTTAAGATAGTTTTTATTAATAAACAAAGATTATGATTATTTAAGAGCTTGATTTGCATTCTTCACTTTCAATGGTTAAACTTTGTGAAGTGTTCTTAACAAAATACAAAAAAGGATTAAAAAAATTAAATTTTTTAAACACACCATTAACTGAATGACACATGTCTGCTAAGAACACTCTGAAATTGCTCTTAACTAAGATGTGTTTCAACTTAACAAATAGTTTCTCATTTAATTTTAATCAGTTTAATGCTAAGAACATGGTTTAAGAGAAACCATTATAAAACCATTAAACCTTTGAACGGCATTTAATAAAAACAGTTCACTTCATATTATGTCACGGCTTTTCGTTTTACTTTTTTTTTGAAAAGGGCGACGTATCGTGAAGTCTCTACGCCAAAAGAGACGTCTTTTCGTCTATTCCTATCTACTATATATTTGTATTTCGGTAAACACATCTCTACATCTTTGATCTCTAAAACTTCCATTTCTTCTTCCAAACCTTCAGACCAATACAATGGATCCGATTAGGGCAAGGAAGATTCGATTTCGTATGGATATGAAGGGACTAAAAAAAGAGTACCCTACTTTGAGGATCGTCGAAGAAGGTAATATTGAATGATTTGAAGGTTTCCATCTCGTTTTTGGTGTGAAGAATCTAATATGTTAATCGATGATATAGGTTACCATGTGGAGGTTCCTATAAACGGACCAGAGGACACTCCTTATGAGGGAGGAGTGTTTTGGCTCTCCTACAACTTTTCGATTGAGTATCCATTAGGGCAACCAAGGGTGTATTTCCGTACAAAAATATACCATCCCAACATCCATGCAAACGGAGCCATCTACCATGAGATGCTCAGAACGAGATGGAGTCCTGCGCACCGCCCGCTCGACATTGTCAACGGAATCCTCCACCTCCTGGCTTCACCGAACTTGGCCTCAGAGCCTTAGGTGGCTAAACCGGCCGAAACGTAAATGACAAGGCCAAGTTAGAGAAAATTGCTCGGCGGTGGACGGAGGAGCATGCATGTAGTGCGGTGGTGGATTTCAAGAGAAGAATGAAGAAAAAAGGAGTTTTTAATTTTTTTTTAATTAAATTTTAGCTTTTTATTTTTATTAATAAAAATTTTATGTTTTTGAAGGTCTTTTCATTTTAAAATGTTAAACGTTAATCGTTAATAAGAAACTTTCCTTCTCTAAATCTACAAGTGTTTATAGTTTGGAGAACTATACAACCGAAGTGTACATACGAAGTCTACATTGGAAGTCTACTTTATAAGTTGCGTTAGCCTTAGTTGTTAAATAACCTAATTTCTAAGGACAATCATCACAGGAATGAACCATGAATTAACCAGGAGTTAACCATGTATTAACCATGAATTCACCAGTAATTATCCAATAAACAAGTTCCACTTCTGAGTTTTAACAAGCTTTACTACAATACAACATCCTTAACAACGAAATTTTACTTTTTCTGACCAAACATCACATAAAAATCACAATGGTGAGCAAGCATAGCAAAAAAAACACAATTTGAAGCACAATCTCAACTTTCCGATTTCCTTTTCGCGCATCTTTGCTTCTTCTTGCAGTTCTTGTATCGTGACATTTGATTTGTTTGCCTCACATTTGGCCTTCCTTATCTCATTGTCTATGCTTGCAAATCTTGCTAAAGCATCTTGAACTTCTTCAAGAACACCATCCTCCACCCACTTAAACAAATGTCCCTAATGCACAACACAATAAGACATTGTGTTACATCTCTTTTCAACTCAACCACCACATAATAATTTTCAACTAATTTGAACGCAAACAAGCTCTACTTTGAACATGAACAACAATGTACTTACATCGGTCTTCTAGGATTCTCAGGCGTCTTAGAAGTAAAGATCGTCACTCCTAAGCCACACACACACTTTAGCGGTAACCCACGGTGTCCGACAACACCCGATGACACAGAGCTTGAAGAACTCATCGGAGGAATGCGCAAATTCAGAGCATTTCCAAGATAGATTTTGAATGTACAAATTTGAGACACGAAATTGACAGAATTGAGAATAATGGGAATTTAGGGATCTGAGTAATTTTCAAATTTGGGAATTAGGGATTGAATACCGATTTGGAGAGGAAAACTACGTCGTTTAAGGGAGCAGTAAAACGGTTTCATTTTTATTAAACGGATATGTGTTACGGTGCTTTAACCCCGTGTCAAATTTAACGCTTAAGGTCCGTTATCCTTGGTAGTTAACTAGTCACCCATATTTACATGGTACAACTCCTATTTGGTTCGAATTGAAGTGAAAACAAAGTTTTTTTTTTAACACAAGTTTGAACATAATAATAACCTAGATTGAGCACAAGTCCGGACACAAGTTTCAAATATAATTTATATTTTTTTCACAAATTTTAACACAAAGTTCGACATAATAATAACTCTAGACCTGACATGACAATAGCTTACTTTTGAACACACGTTTGGACACGGTAGAAACAGAATAAAAATCCTTAGTACAACGAAGTCTACTACGGAAGTCTATAACTGATGTTTACAACCGAAGTCTACCTTACACATCTCTCATTTTTCACATCTAAGTTTAGTATGACCTGGTTGTCCGCAGTTTGTACAGTTGTACGTGGGGCTCATCTTCCACAGTTTAGTCCCTTTCCTCTTGGTGATTTCAAGCCAAGTTTGCCATCTAGACTTCTTCTTCTGACCTTTTTTATGACCAACTAGAGGAGGTAAGCGTAATACCTCCTCTTTGGGACATTTGTCGGCATCCTTGGCTCGGAAAATGCTGCCGCCGTAGCTCGCGTATAAATAATGTCTCTCGTAGGAAGGACAAATAACCGTAGACACATCTTGACGGCACTCGATTAAAACCGCACCTTGGCCCATATCAACAAGGAAATTACAGTTTCCTCCCCTGACGTAGAATTGGACATCATTGATGCGTTCCGTCGTCATGGAAGCTGTGTAATACTCACGTATATTCAACAAATAGTCAACACCTCGACTTTAGCGTGTTGGTACACTCAACGCATCCTCTCGCCTTTTGTAAAACCATCTTCCTAGTTTTGATCGGATAAAGTCCAGAAGAAATGTTATTTGAAATCCTCGAGCTACCTTTAGTGTCGCATTGATTGATTCGGCCATGTTACTCGTCCTGATGTTGTACCTCATTCCCGAAAAGTGCACACGTGACCATAACTTTGGGTCAGCCTCCTCCAAGTATGTTGCAAGATCCGGCTTTACAGATCGTATCACCTCCATATATCGGTCATAATCTTCTTCCGTATTTGCGTACGCTGCACATTTGACCAAGTACATGAGATCTTTCCCCCTAAATGTTTTCACTATATTGCATTGAAGGTGGTAATAACAAATGCCACGTGTTGCCTTTGGGAAAACCTTTTCAATCACGTTCTTTTTCGCGATCTCCCTATCCGAAACGATCACCAAATTTCCTTGTTCCGAGACACAATCACTCAGTTTGGTAAAAAACCACTCCCACGAAGCATTATTCTCACTGTCCACAATCCCAAAAGCCAAAGGGAAATTTTGAAAATTAGCATCTTGTGCACATGCAACTAACAACACTCCCTCGTACTTCCCAGTTAAATGTGTCCTGTCAACGACGATGACACGTCAGAGATACTTAAAACCCTTGATTGAGGCTCCGAACGCTAAGAAAAGGTACTTAAACCGATTTTCTTCATCGACCTCAAGAGCGGTGATTGTTCCCGGATTCGCTTCCTTGATTTGATGGAGATACGATGGGAGACTCTCGTATCCATTTTCCCAAGTTCCCCGCACCATTTCACGTGCATAACATAATTCCCTATATGAAGTAGTATAATCCAATATCATGCCATACATTTTTTCATAACATCTTTGATGTGTTGCGGCGTAATTCCATTAATTATTCCAACACGCTCGTAGAAAAGTCTTCCAATGTATTTGGCGGTAGCACGTTTGCGGTAAACTTCCTCTGTAAACTTCCATTTTGGGATAGTAGACTTCCCGTGTAGACTTCCTATCAGTCGTTGGAAGTCTACGTTGAATGAGCTAACTAGTCACCAAATGAAAAAATTAGATTTACCCCATAAATATTAGTCTTAAACATGTCAAACTAACATAGATGATAGAGGCATAGGTACCACACATGTGACAAAAAAAAAACTAAGAAATCTCTTACTAGAATGACATATAATTAGGTTTTAAAAAAGATTGTGTATTGTAGACTTCCTCTGTACACTTCCATTTTTGGATAGTAGACTTCCCGTGTAGACTTCCGATCAGTCCCTGAAAGTCTACAGGGGGTACTTTTGCATTTTAGGCAGACGCTTTGCAGACTTCCAGGGAAGTCTTTACAACCGTAGACTTTCCTGGAAGTCTGGAAAGGGTTGTTTTGCATTTGACTAGAGGTTTGACTTTTTTTTCCAACGACAAAGTTCTAACAAACTTTTTTTGTCTAAGCCATTCTAGAACCATTCCGAAATGTTTAATATGCTCTTCTAAGTTCTGACTATAGATGAAAATGTCATCAAAATAGAGAACCACAAAAACTCCAATGTATGCTCTAAGAACATGATTCATTAAACGCATGAATGTACTAGGTGAATTAGTGAGTACAAATGGCATAACAAGCCACTCATATAAACCATGCTTAGTTTTAAATGCAATTTCCCATTGATCTCCTTCTTTCATACTAATCTGATGATAGCCACTTTTAAGATCAACTTTAGAAATGATGCTAGAACCATGCAATTCATCTAACATATCATCTAATCTAGGAATGGGATGTCGATACTTCACCGTGATATTATTGATGGCACGGCAGTCCACGCACATACGCCAAGTCCCATGCTTTTTAGGCACAAGGAGAACTGGAACAGCACAAGGACTCATGCTTCCACGAATATGGCCTTTCTCTATGAGTTCTCCAATCTGTTTTTGTAGCTCTTTGGTCTCCACTTGGTTAGTTCAATAGGCTGGTCGGTTGGGAAGAGACGGGCACGGGACAAAGTCAATTTTGTCTTCAATCCCTCGGTTAGTAACATTAAGCAAATTCTCTTTAAATATAAATAAAAGCAAAGGTTGTTTAGAGTAGAGAGCTTGCTAATCCTCACTGGCTTTGGCAAAGAAAGTGGATACTTTAGAACTTCTAGGAGTTGATTTATGATCTTCATAGACCTCTTGAGGTGTCATGGGAACCAAAGTAATTTTCTTGCCTTTGAACTCACAAGAATGCCTGTTTGTGAATCCATCATGGTGAACTCTTCGATCTGACTGCCAGGGCCTTCCCAAAAGTATATGACTAGCCTCCATAGGTAACACATCACAAAGAATTTCATCTTCATACTTTCCTATAGAAATTGGCACCGTAACCTAATTATGAACTCTCAATTATCCAATATCATTCAGCGAATGCAGCTTATATGGTGTTGGATGTTTTGTTGTTTCAAGCCCAAGTTTCTTCACCATAACCTCACTAGCCACATTGGTGCAGCTGCCTCCATCGATTATAAGACTACACACCTTGTCTTGAACATAACAGCGAGTATGGAATAGATTATCCCTTTGTGTTGGTTCTTGTGATTTCGTTTGCATACTCAAAGTTCTCCTAGCCACCAATAAATCTCCTTTAACTGGCAGTGCTTCATGATCATCATCAGTTTCTTCGGTTATGTCTTCTAGAAGTAACAACTTCATCCCACCAACTAACGGCGTAATCATAAAATTTAGTAGCAGCCATCTTCACTCTATTGTCCTCGTTGTAGTGCTGCACATTGAAAACGAACTCAATCTTCGTCTCCCACTGAAGATAAGCATTTGGATCATTTTTCTCATGGAAAGATGGAATTTTAATCTTAAGACCGCCTAGATTATCTTGAGCACGTTCTCTGCCTTCTCTCCCAAGTATATTCCTCCTTGAACCTCTTCAAGATGAACCAAATCGATGACTACAGTACTGATCCGTATCACCATCTCTAGCCCGGTTATTGCATTCTTGCTCTCTGTTAGTGTTTCTGCCGGGTCTAGCTTGATCAGTTCATGTTTGAGGTTGTTCTTGACCCATGGGAGTATCTTCAGGTTCTAACTCAAATTTCGCTTTGTAAAGTTTTTCAATGTGTGCAGTAAGAGCCTCAATGATAAGTTTGTTGTTGTGACCCAAAGCGGTTTCTTCTTCTTCTTCACTTCCTATAGTACCTGAAATCACAGAAATCTAACAAGAAAAATGTTTTTAAGCAAAGATCAAACAACAAAAACAGTTTCTAAACATAATACAATTCATTTTTATAACAGGCAGTTGCAAAGTTGAATTTGAAAACACTAGAAGTTGAAAAGTTTTTATCCAAAACACGAGATCTAATACGGCTTTTTATAGTTCACATTTGATCTACACGATTCTATCAAAAATCATACGAAACGGATGAACGATCATCCCTAAATTGATAAAAAAAAGTTACGCAGAAAATGAAAAAAATGAAAAAGATGAATACAACCTGAATCAAAGTGTGCTCTGATACCATTTAATAAGAACCCACTTAGATCGACACTTTGATAGGTTAATGATAGATTCAAATTCGAGATTCAACAAGGGAATCAACGGATCTATGATAGAATGAAGGGTCACACAAGAGCTGCAGAAGGACTCTTGATTTACCAATGGATCGGATTGTCACACAAAGTTTATGAGAGGAAATTTGATTTACCTTGATCTAATCTTAAAGAGGTTTTTGATAAAAAAAGATAGATAAGTTCATAAATGAGAGTACAAGTGAGTTATAAAGGGAAGAAGGGAAGAAGAAGAGACAAGTCTTGGAACAAGCTTCTTGGGTTCACCCCCTCTTTACTAACCAATCAAAACAAAGATAAGGGGGCCACATAATTTAACTAAAAAATAACATTAATTTGTTTGAAAAAATTAAAATAAATTCTAAACTCTAAACTCAAACACTAAACCTTAAAGTTATACCCTAATTTGAGAATAATTAACCCAAAATAAATTTTCAACCCAAACTTAAACCCTAAACCCAAAACTATACCCTAATTTGAGAATAATTAACCCAAAAATAAATTATAAACCCTAAACCCCAAAACTATACCCTAATTTGGGAATAGTTAACCCAAACCTAAAGTTTTTTAAATACAAATCCATTAAAAATTATTTTTTGTAGTTAAATCTTTTGGATTTTGGTTAACTATTCCTAAATTAGGGTATAGTTTTAGGGTTTAGGGTTTGAGTTTGGGATTTAGTATTTATTTTGGGTCAACTATTCCGAAATTAGGGTTTAGCTTTGGGGTTTAGGGTTTGGGTTTGAGTTTGAGTTAGGATTTATTTTGGGTTAACTATTCCAAATTAGGGTATAGTTTTGGGGTTTAGGGTTTGAGTTTGAGTTAACTATTCTCAAATCAGTGTATAGTTTTACGGTTTAAGGTTTGAATTTGGGGTTTAAAATTTATTTTGGGTTAACTATTCCCAAATAGAATATAGTTTTGGGGGTTAGGGTTTGAGTTTGGGTTAACTATTCTCAAATTAGAGTATAGTTTTGGGGTTTAGGGTGTGGATTTTGGGGTTTAAAATCTATGTTTCATTAGATAATTATTATTTATTTAAGTTAAATTCGTTTTTATTAAAGATCCCACATTTATTTCAATTTTAATTTTTATAAAAATAATTTATTAAGATTAGTGGGCCTACAACTAAAATTTGATTGGTTAATCAAAAGGGGGTGAATGAGATGGTTCACCCCTAGGGGGTGAACCCAAGAACTGTTCATTTCGAAAATAACATAAAATTAAAACTGTGTTTAACACTTAAAAATCAGACCCATACACCTCCAAAAACCTTTTCATCTTTTATTTGGGCCCTGACTCAACAAATGGATGATTTGAAGTGATACATAAGCCTCATTAAAAACCTCCTTTTGAAAACCCATTGGAACAAAACCAAAGAGAGAAAAAAAGAGTGCAAATGCAACACTTGTCCATTTATTGAGGTTCTTGAGCTTGTATCAAAACTAGAATGGTTTGATTAGCCTTATCTTCATGATGTTGCATTTCATTAAGTAACACTCCTACAACTTGCTTAAGTGTCTTAGTTCTGGACCGAGTCATTGGACTTCTCAAAGTCTCCTCTGCTTCAAGCTCCGGTTCCAGCTCCTCCTCTGCTACAAGCTCCTCCTTCTTAGAGCCATCCATGATCATATCAAATTCCCTTAGCAGCAAGCGACTCCTTAGCTCCATTTTCCTTATCTACAAGCTGCTCCTCGGGTTCAAGTTCCTCCTCTGGTTCAAGCTCAAGTGCACGCATGGGTTTTAGCTCTGGATCCGTTGGCATGCTCATATCATCCCCTTCCTCTTGAAAAGGATTTGACCTCAAATCCGACTCTCCTTGGAGATCATGTTTGTAGGTATTATTATTGATATGGTTGTCATAAGGACCCAAATAAAGTTCCGCCTGATAGTTGCGATTTTTGAGAGCTTTGTATAGAACTCCCAACTCCATAATCATTTCCGAAAGAACAAATCTTTGGAAAGTGTTAATCTTTATTATCAAAATAACTCCAATTCCAATCCGCGCAAAGAAATAGGACAAGAGAACTCCTAGGTCTGGTGGCTCCTCTTTTGGACCTGCAATGTAGTCAACACCTTTGGCAAAGATCAAGTGTATTATCACAGTCATGGAGTTCGCATAAACAAGTAAACAAGTCTCAGTTTGGACCAAAGAATTATCCCTAACATGTTCCTCTTTTTCAAGCATTTTAAGGCAATAGTTTTGTTCTGAACATTCTGCGAATAATCCTAAACGTTTCTCAATGATTTGTGGACAGATTAAATTCATGTTCTTAGCCATTAAATCATGGAAAACAAAACAGGAAAAAGAGACACTTAACTGAATAAGATCCATGGTATTTCTATTTCTCATCACGATAAAAAAGAGTGGCGTTAGATCAGGAGGCTCTGCTTTGATCATGGCATTTTTGATGACTAAGACGTCCTTTCTAAAAGTGTCTAAAAATGCTCCTGGTCGCCAGTGATAAGTTTGAAGCGAACCAAATGGAAAAAATTCCATTTTAAACTGCTCGAACAACATGTGAAGTGAGGTGAATTGTGGTACAAGTGTTGAATGTTCTTGATGGTCTCCTGGTCTCCAAATAAAGCTTTGATGATCAAATAGCAGCTCATGAAAAAGTTTGGTAAACTCACTCGGTGGCACCGATGCAAGGTTAGAAACACAAGACATTTTATTATTAGAAACAAAAAATTTAGATGACTCAAAATGCTTAGTTTCTTTAACCTTACCAGCCCTAGCAAATAATTTAGAGTTCATACCTTCTTGATTACCCCTTAACAAAATTTGGTCTAGATAGATCTCTTGAAGTAACAAGGGAACCAAGGTAGTCGTTAACTCCAAAACTTGAGTTTTAATTGGTGGTTTAGCATCATGTGGTTTTTCTTTGATTTGAACATAATACATGAGTTCTTCTCCTTGGACCAGTTCTGATTTGCCTCTAGTGAAACCTCCAATTCCAATCATCGTTTTTGTGCTTTTCTGAAAACTCATGGGACAGAACAAGTGCATTATACTTGAAGTAGCAAGTTTAAAAGCATAGTATTTGAAACTATAACCTGTTATTCTGGTTCCAAGCATAAGACTTTGCACAGACTCCTCTAGGATAATTGTTTCTCCTGAAGCAAGATAAGGTGGTGCACATGGTGTAAGTGTAGATGGCTTCGTGTCCATAATCAATGGGAAATAGCCTTGTGCATCTGCTGGTGATTTATCTTCAAGAACCTATGAAAAAGAACAAATACTACTCGGTTGCACCGGTTTGAAAATGATTAGTTTTTCACAAGCTTGATTATTTTCAAGCGCAAAGTCAGATTTTTCCGAAGGAAAATTACTCTAATCTTTCATATATTTAGAAGAAAGAGTACACATAGCTTTCATGGATTTGCTGTAAGAATTGAAAAGCACAAGTAGCTCTTTCTTGAGTTGTTCTTTCGTTGTGGTGCTGCTTTGCACGTTTTCTTTCTTCTTTTGAGGGATTGGTGAAGGCTGGTTCGGTTCCTTTGATGCCAAACTGTTGGGTGCATACTTGTTCCTCAAAACTTCCTTAAGATTTCTCCACGAGGTGATAATAGGCTCTTTGTAGTACCAGCGATCATCAACTTCTTTACACCACCATTTATAAGCATCTCCTTTGAGCTGACCAATTGCACAAGACACCATTTTGGCTTTGCTGATGCACTTGTAGTAAAACCACTCTTCCATGTTTCTTTTCCACTCTATATAGTTTATTTTTCCTGTAAAAACATAAAGTTAGTAAAACAAAACTTACCTTGGTGCTTGACTGATTTAAAGCTTGCATTTTGCACCAGATTAGATTTTTATTTCCCCGGGTTGATTCATTTGGAAGGTAAAGTGTTCCTACTCTGCTGGGTTAGGTTGAGATACGCATATCTCTCTCTCTCATGATCCACTTTAATTGTTCCCAAGTGTTTATGGTTGGCTCCTTGTAGTACCATCTGTATTCCTCCTCTTGGTACCACCATCTTTTAGCCTCTCCTTTGAGTTGGTCAAGACAATAGTTAAGCCTTTCTCCTCTTGGGATGTAGTAATACTTAAAGTATTCATCCATGTTGTATTCCCATTGTTGGTAGTCTCTTTTACTTCCTGAAAACTCATAGATACGAAGTTCATAATTGAATTCAAGAGATATCTTATGTTCAGGTTTCGATGGAGTTTGATAAGCGGGGCTCCATTTGGTGTATGGTTGCTTGAAATTTAGCTCTCCACGGCCTGGTTCTTCTTCATACCCTCTTTGGGAGCTATCATTTTCAGTCCATGACTCTTCCCTTGGTTCTAGTTCATGATATGATCCTCTCCATTCATCTTCTTATTCTTTTTCTTCAAACCACCTCTTTTGGTTGGAGCTATAACGAACTTGATCCGGTGGCTCTTGCTCAGGTTCTTCACAAGCTGCTTCACCTTTAGAATCAGAGTAGTGATCTTCATAATATTGACCTTAGTACTAAAATGGTGTTAAAGGAAAATAAATAATAAGTTGGGAAGAAATTGACCCGCGAATCAAGTTGGCATCAAGGAAGTGATCCGCGGGACGAGCTGGCTCAGAGCCAGGTTCATGTTGGTGACCGATCACTCTTAAATCTCTCACAAATCTCGTTCTAAATCTTGGTTACTTAAAATCTTTGCTTCGGTTGTTGATTCATTCAAAAGTGTTGATTTTTGGCTTGGATCTTGTGTGGTTGGGATAAATCTTCAAACTTTGGTGTAGTTCTTGGTTGGTTGTGTTAAAAGTTTCAATCTTGTAGTTAGATCGTTTGGTAGTGTTAAGACTCATGAATCCGATGGAAAACTCGAAAGCTTCGGTGGTTCCGGTGTGTTAAAAGGGGAGAAGTATTTGTTATGGTCAAGGACGATAAAGACAGCTCTTTGTGGTCGAGGATTGTGGAATCACATCGACCTTACCCTTTGGTCGATTGTTGAGACACCGGAGAAGGAAGACGCCGAAGCAGCCAAGGCAAGGGAAGCTAAATGGTTTCAAGAGGATCAAACGGTCTTGGCGGTGCTTCAAAATGGTATTGACTCGTCTATCCTTGAGGCGTATTCTTATTGTGAAACGGCCTTTGAGCTTTGGGAAACATTGAAGAATGTGTATGGTAATGTATCAATCTTGGCCCGAGTATTTGAGGTGAAGAAAGTGATCAATAATCTTCACCAAGAAGATATGGAGTTCACCAAACACTTGTGAAAGTATAGAACTTTGTGGTCTGAGATAGAGATGTTGAGGCCAAGCTCGATTGATCCGGTGGTGTTGAATGAGAGGAGAGAACAAGACAAGGTCTTTAGGCTACTACTAACATTAAATTTGGTGTTCAATGACCTTACCAAGCATATCCTAAGGTCGGAGAAGCTCCCAACTATGGAAGATGTGTGTGCTCAAATCCAAAAGGAACAAGGATCTCAAGGCCTCTTTGGTGGTTAGGAGGAGCTTCCAATGGCGAATAAGGGTGTGTATAATCAGTTTGAGTATCGTGGGAGCAAGGGAAGCTTCGGGAATAGCCGGTCCTATGGTGAGAAGAGGTGGTGCGACCATTGCAAGGAGAAGTGTTGGGTTCTCCACCCAGACCTTAAGCCAACATGGTGGGTCGACTATCCGAGCAGTTCTAAGGCGAATTTCACCGCAGCCAAAGGCGATCAACCGAAGAGCCAACCCACAACATCGGTCAAGATAGGAGGTGAGGCGGTCCAAGGGGATTATGTGAGGAAATTTAACTTGGAGGCTCTCATCAAAGCCTTGAACGCAAACAAAGACTCCGGTAAAACCTTCTTTACTCGAACTCCTAGTAGTTCCCTTATAGTTGATTCGGGAGCATCACATCACATGATTAGTAACTTGAACATGCTTAAAAATGTGGAATCAATTAATGGTAATGTCGAAATTGCGAATGGTGATAATATTCCTATAAAAGGAATTTGAACCTTGAAATAGTTTAATAAAGAATCTAAGGCCTTCTATATGCCTAACTTCACCTCGAATTTGCTATCGGTTAAAAGAGGAACCAAAGACTTGAATTGTTATGCAATCTTTGGTCCTAAAGATGTTCATTTTTGGGATATTAAGTTCAAAAAGATAATTGGCGAAGGTGGTACCAAGGATGATCTCTATGTTCTTGAAGATATTTCACCAAGCTTATCTAGTTCTTTTTCTTTTAAATCTTGTTTAGGAGTTTCCAATAATGCAATTTGGCATGCTAGATTAGGTCATCCCTATTTTAGAGCGTTTGATATTATGTTTCCTAATGTTTACTTTAATCATTTGAGTTGTGAATCATGTATTCTTGGTAAACATTGCAAATCGGTTTTTCCAAAATCTACTACTATTTATGATAATTGTTTTGACTTGGTTCATTCGGATGTTTGGACCTCTCCTTGCATTTCTAGAGATAATAACATGTACTTTGTCACATTTATAGATGAGAAATCAAAGTATACTTATATTGCTAACCAATACAATGCCAAGATCAAAATATTTAGAACAGATAATGGAGGAGAGTATACTAGTACCCGGTTCAAAGAACATCTCAAGAAGCAAGGGATCCTTCATCAAACAAGTTGTCCCTACACTCCCCAACAAAACGGTGTGGCCGAAAGGAAGAACCGTCACTTGATGGAAGTATCTAGATCGATGATGTTCCATATGAATGTTCCAAAGAGGTTTTGGGGAGATGTTGTAATGACGGCTTTCTATCTAAACAATCGAACACCAACCAAAATCTTGGGAGATTATGCACTATTTGAGTTACTTAACAAAACTAAACCTTTTATTGAACATCTAAAGGTTTTTGGTTGTCTTTGTTTTGTGTTAGTACCCGGTGAGCTAAGGAACAAGCTAGATGCCAAGAGCTTGAGATGCATATTCCTTGGATACTCAACCACTCAAAAAGGATATAAATACTATGATCCGATCACAGGGAAGACGGTTGTGTCAAGGGATGTGAAGTTTATTGAAGACAAAGGGTATTATGTGTGGATACAAAGGAAAACTTGGATGATTTGGCTACCCCGCTGGACCTTGGCTCTAACTTGCGGTTCGTTCTTCAAGACTTGGGAAATCATGAGCCAAGAGACAATATGAGTGAAAGAGTTCTACCAACACCGCCAAATCAAGGAACTCAAGACAAACCTAGTAACTCGGCCGAGAATCAAGAAGTGGTCCAAGAGGAGAACCAAGAACAAGAGGAGAACCAAGACATACAAGTCCCGGTTGAACCAGTCCTTAGAAGAAGTACTAGAACCAAGAAAGACCCCTCTCAATGGAAAGAGAGTAGAGTTTATTACAACTATCAAGCCGTTGCCCATCCCATACAAGCCGTGTATTCTCTCGCCCTTCTCCCTTCCTCTCACCATGCTTTTCTCACCAAGATTGATGAGCATACGATTCCAAAGACCTATGAGGAAGTAATGGAGGATGAGAATTGGTTAGAGGCCGTAGACGATGAAGTAAGTGCAATGGTAAAGAATCACACATGGGATGAGGCGGATCTACCATTTGGAAAGAGAGCCGTGACATCAAAATGGGTCTTCACGATCAAGTATCTAAGCAATGGTGACCTTGAGAGATATAAAGCTCGGTTGGTTGCTAGGGGGTTTACACAAACCTATGGAGATGATCATACAGATACATTTGCACCAGTTGCTAAGCTCCATATGGTTAGAGTTATGTTCTCTTTGGCGGTTAACTTGGTGATCTTGAAGAAGAAGTGTATATGACGCCACCTCCCGGTCTTGAGACCTCCATTGCTCCGGGGAAAGTACTTAGGCTAAGGAAAGCCATATATGGTCTTAAACAATCTCCACGAGCTTGGTATAAGAAGTTGAGTAGTACTCTCAAGGAAAGGGGTTTCAAGAAGTCTGAATTGGATCACACTCTCTTTACACTACAAAGTCCACGGGGAATGGTGGTTGTGTTGATCTATGTAGATGATATGGTGATTACCGATGATGATAAAGAGGGAATTCAAGAAATGAAAGACTTCCTCAAGTCGGTCTTTGAAATTAAGGATCTTGGGGAATTGAAGTATTTCCTTGGTATTGAAGTTTGTAGGTTTAAGAATAGCTTACACATTAGTCAAAGGAAGTACACATTGGACTTGTTGAAGGAAACCGGTAAGCTTGCGTGTAAACCGGCTAAGACCCCATTAGAGGAAGGTTACAAGGCCGATAGAAAGGGGGAGAAAAAAGATGAGGTGTATGAGGACCCTTCAAGGTATAGGAGACTTGTTGGGAAATTTATCGATTTGACGCTTACAAGGCCGTATATTTGTTTCGCGGTCAACCAAGTGAGTCAACATATGAAATAACCAAAGATATATAATTGGCAAATGGTTATAAGGATCCTTAGATACCTCAAGAAGAGTCCGGGACAAGGTGTTTGGATGGGAAGAAATGAGAAGTCCGATGTGGTTGGGTATTGTGATGCGGATTGGGCCGGTGATAGAAGTGATAGAAGATCAACAACCGGCTATGGCACATTCATCGAAGGTAACTTGGTGACTTGGAGGACAAAGAAACAAAAGGAGGTCTCGTGTTCTAGTGCGGAGGCCGAGTATAGAGCAATGAGGAAGTTGACAAATGAGCTCACTTGGCTACGAGGCATTCTTGCACATTTGGGAGTTGAAGCTACAAAACCAATGATCATGCATTGTGATAATCAAGCCGCAATTCACATAGCAACCAATTCGGTGTTTCATGAGAGAATGAAGCATATTGAGATTGATTGTCACAAGGTAAGGGAAAAGATCGAGCAAGGATGGACTCTACCATGCTACACAAGAAGCGAAGACCAATTGGCGGATATTTTCACCAAGGCCTCAAATCTCAAGGTTTGCAATCATCTTTATAGCAAACTTGGACTTGTGAATTTGACCCATCCTTAGAAGACCTCTTAACTTACAATCATCACACTCTTTTTCCCTTAGCAAAGTTTTATCCCACGTGGTTTTCTTTGTTAAAGTTTTTAATGAGGTGATGGTTGTGAGTTCCAAGTTAGCATAAATCCTTTATGTTTAACTTGAGGGGGAGTATTGACCTTAGTACTAAAATGGTGCTAAGGGAAAATAAATAATAAGTTGGGAAGAAATTGACCCGCGGATCAAGTTGGAATCAAGGAAGTGATCCGCGGGTCGAGCTGGCATCGGGAGAAGACAAGTTGCAGATCAGACGAGCATCGGGTGATTTGTAGATCAGTCTGGACTTGAGACAAGCAACCCGCAGGACGAGTTGGCATCGAGGAAAGTAACCCGCGGGATGAGCGAGCATCGAGTGGAGAAGTCGGGTCACGAGACGGGTAAACGGGTCGACGCGCGGATCCTTCCTGGGTAAACGGGTCGCGTACGAGGCAACGTACTGCGGGCAAGAATCTGGACGCGATTCTGGATCCGTGGGACGTATGGCATCGAGTCACTCGGTCATGCAGATCGGGCATTGACCGAATCACTTTTTCCCAACGGTAATGTTTACCAAACCTAGTATTTTCAATTTATGGGTTGTTTTCTCATATGTAACTTTATCTTGAATAAAATAATCAAGTTCATATTATACTTTACTCATGGTTACCTAAATCTCTTAATCTTTTCTTAATCTTCCTTAATCTCTATATTTTCCGCATTAATTCTTACACTTACAACGCTTCTCCATCATTCTTCTGGCTCAAATCGGGTTGGGAGACGTTATAGTCACTCATGGCATCTTCTTCACTTTCATAAAACTCCATTGTTGATTCTGAATATGATACCTCGCACAAGCAAAAAGAGAGTTAAATGTATTAAATCCAAATACACACAAAAGGAAATAATAATGGCAAAAGACTCAAAAATGGTAAAAAGATTTTGTTTCCTTTTCCTTTTAATCTGAATTGAATTACAGAAAATGGCAACTTTTTTTTTTTTAATTTAGTGATTCAAATAAATTCGAAAATTCAATTAACAAAATGAAACACATAAGTTTGTTTTATTATTATTAAAATATATGGGACGAAATTAAACATAATTAAATAAAATAAATGCAAAGTTTTCTGATTTTTAGTTTATATGAAATGAAATAAAAAACAAAATAGAAAATGAAAGATAAAGGTTGGATTGATACTACCTGATGGGTAGGAGCTTTTGAAGCTCTGATACCAGATGATATATGATTGGAATCCACCAAGCTTATGTTCACAAGATAATCAAGAGTTTACAAGCTTGTTACGGAAGATGGGTGATGATAGAAATGGAAGTGGATGTTTTGTTGATCGAATCCACGAGCAACACACGAACTAGAATTGTTTGAGTCTCACAAACAATCTAGAATCACAAGTCAATAGAACACAAGTGAATCCACACTCAAGTTCTATAGACAGGAACACAAGAGAACAAGGAATCCACCTATGAACTCTAATGAACAAGAACACAAAGACAACTTTGTAAACTGAATAATACTTCTTGATTTCTAAAAGATTGGTGATGTTTACAATGGTAAAGATAAGCTTATATAGAGCTTCTAATCTATACAAAAACGTCTATAAAATCAGAGAAGAAAAGACTAGCTGTTGGAGATTAAAGGAAAGATGCACTTGTGACAAAATATGGAAAGTGCTGTTTCCTTTGTATCTTGAGATACTCTGGTTAATTCCACGAGTTATAAGTCTTCTAAGAGCCTCTAATTGGTTAAGAGAATCCCCTGGTCGCCAAATATGGTTCTCAAATGAACCAAACCAATCAAAATCCATAAATGGTATTGGAGGCTTCAAATAAGGTAAGTCAAAATCCTTTGGTTTAGAAATTGAATGACTCCTAAACCAAAATTGATATAGCAATAAATCCAATTCGACAAGCTTGTCTGTTGAACCAAGATTCCATAACAAGTTGATCTGTAGCTTAATTCATTATGGTTCGGCGGGTATCCTCCAATAGTGCTCGCATGTCTAAATAGAGTAAACTGGGCATCACCTGATTTGCAAATTCTATAACTCCTTCGTTTGAACTCCTTTTGATCTGATTCTTCTTTGAGGGGTTTCGTAATTGAGCTCAAAATATTCTCCAAGTAGTTTCATGCATTGAATCCTCGTGGCTAAGTACATACGCTCCAAACAGTGAACATATCTCCTTTTCGGGTCTGTTTAGCATTGTGCATTCGGTTTTGATGAAGCTTAGGATTAGCTACTAGTTTCATGACCGCATCATACCCTCCCCCTTGAAAATGCTTCGACCTCGAAACTGTACAATCTGCATCAAGAGAAAGCAAGTTAGATTTCATATTATTTTGGGAGGCTAGGGTCTTACGTAAGTATGGTTGAGGTTTGGGGATGTGTTTCACGTTTGGTGGCTCCCCTTTAAGTAGGTAGGATAGGATTAACCCTCTGCTATGTTCTGGTGTAACATTCTCTCCTTTGGTGGACTTGGTAATGTTCACTATTGGGGTTAACTCTTCTTGGTCTTGAACTCGGTTTAGTAACGAATTCTCCTTTGGTGGAGCTTCCTTGCGGTTTACACTCTTAGTTCCTGCAATAAGATTGACACTTTGGACAAGAAACAAGTGCATTATAGATTCTTTAGGATAAGTTAATGTCGCTGAATCTAATTTTTTAGCACTAGGTATCAGGTCTTTCTCTAATTGTAGTTTTAAGCAAATTGGTTCCTCATTAACTTGAAGGTTTAATAAATCCTTTAAAACAGCTGTGCAATCATTGGAAACAAAACGAGTTAAAGTGAGACTTACCTGGCTAACACTGAAAGTGTTCGGGACTTGGTCCGATGGTTTCTCTTTGATATCTTCTTTGTCTTTAGACCTTTGATCAACCTCCATACTTAACCTAGAGGTTGTGGCTTGTTCTTTTCCAAGTTCTTGTGACTTCGGTTTGCTTTGGGCTTGATGCGGTTTGTGTAAATCTGGTGGCTCTTCCATGGCGCCTGTTCTTTTACTAACACTCAAGGGCAAGAGCAAGTGCATTATACTTGATATTGGAATATCAAACACATAGTATTTAAAACTATGGCCTATCATGAAGTTATGCCAATACTGAATCAGGTTTTGAGTTTCACTTACTTGTGTACCACCAAAAACATTTTGCAGTGGCTCAGCTTTAAAAATCATTTTCTTTGCATCAAGTCAGCTGGTGCAAGTGTTTTAAGGACAGACTGGCCATACTCCTCACGTGGACAAGTTAATGACTCCTTAGCTTTTGAAATTATAACCTTCATAGCTACATCTTTCTCAACTTTTGGGTCCTGCGGAATGGGTTCTCTAGGTAACATGGAGTGAGTAGTGTATTGCGGTTGCTTCTTGTTTGAAACTTGAGCTGGTGTCTCCTTTTGATCCACACCTTCTCTTATCATACATAAACCTGTTTCAACTTCCTTTGGCAAAGACAAGTGAATCATACTAGTATTTAGAATGTTAAGATCAGACTCAACAGAGATATCACTCTCTTTAAGACTACTTCTTCAAAGTTCTAGAGATGTGGTATTTGTCAATCTTTTAATTGGACATGCCTTAGCTATGTGGCCTATGCCTTGAGACCTATAACAGATGAGTTCAAGTGAATTCAAAGGGTTAGAAGACTTAACTTGTAGTTGTTGGCCAGGCGTCTTAAGCCCTTGTGGACTTAGCTTTGGTATAGTCTTCTTGTCTTGATCTGCTCGCTTACATTGCTCTATGTTACATCATGTTCTTGTCTCAAACACTTTTTGGAAAGGACAAGTGCTTCATACCAGTCATGGAATTATTATAAGCAGGCTGAGACAATTTAGCTTGTACCTTTTAATGGTTAGAGGCTGAAACAATTTCTTGTTTCTGGTTTCCTTGTATAAGGCAACAATCAACTAGGTATGATCTCTCTTTGTTACCATGGCCGTTCTCAACTCTTTCGGACATAATCAAGTGCATTTCCTTTTCACAAAGTTGATCAATATTTTGAAAAATTGTTGAGATACTCTCCTCGCATTGGTCTTGTTGAAATCCTCTCTCAGCACTTAATTGTGCCAAAGGCTTTTTATAGCTTGAACTTGTTGAGGGAATGGTTTTCTTGCTTGAGAATTCTTTAGTAATGTCTTTCCTGTTCTTACACTTATAACTTGTTGAGGTAATGGTTTACCTTGAGATCCTTGTTCTCTTTGAATTTGAGCACACACATATTGAGCAAGATGAGTGCTTAAGGATCACCAATCAAGGATCGCTTAAGTACGAATGATGAACAGTCCGATCAAGAGATCATCAGAAGTGAGAAGATCAAATACGTGGAATACAAGGCCGCATATTGGAACACCAAGACCAAGACTCAGACCATCAAGGCCGAGGCTTGGAACGGAGAGGCCATGGCTCGGAACAGCGAGACCATGACCAAGGAGACTTAGAACATGAAAGGCTCGAATCATCAAGGCCGAGACTCGGAATGGCAAGGCCGATTGAGAAACGGTACGAAAAAGTACCGTACAGACTGGAACCATCCAAGACCAGAATAATCTAAGTGCAGGACATTCTACACTCGGAATGGAAGAGTCAAGACGCGTATCGGATCAGTTCCCAACCCGCGGTATCCGTAACTCGAGGCGCGGATCGGATTGGCATCGAGACACGGTTCACAACCCAACCGTTGGAAACACGGATTAGTTCCGTTCATATGGACCCGAATTAATGTTACTATTACACTTAGTCTCAAACAAGTGGGAAACTTATCAAACATATGGATAAGTGCCAAGGACATGTCACTTTAAAGTGATCACATGTTGAATCAAGAAGAAGCCAAGGACATGTCACTTTCTCACTTTGGGGACCACTCTCTCTCTCCCTTGTGATCTGATTTTTCAAACGGTCATATTGGTTTGAATGGCCTATATATATGTTGTTGTTATCACTTGTAAAAATACTTATGCACTTAATAAAAATCTGAGTTAAAGACTCATAATTCTCTCTTCTCTCTAAAATTAGTTCAAACACAATGTAGAATCATAAATTCCAACATGGTATCAGAGGAAAGATCCTCACCTTATTCTCTTTTCTTTCCCAAATTAGATTACAAAATTTAAAAACAGTTTTGGAAAACTTTGTTCATGAAAATTCGAAAATGGGTTGAATTCTCTAAGGATCAACATGTTTCATCTTGAAAAACCTTGCTGAGTGCTAGGTTAATTTTCATAGCCTTATTTTTACAAATTAAAAAATTTAGAAAATTATTTACCCATTGGGTAAATATGCACCAAATGGTGTAAAATTGTGAAATTCAGTTTTTGTGAAGTATGATGGTTGGGGAATCTATTACTTTTTTATTTTATTTTCCTGTCAATTGGTATGGTGACAACCTAAGTAGATGATCCTTATGGATTATAGCTCTTATGGAGTGTCCAAAATTCAGTTTGCAATGACCATTGACGTATTGTTGATAATAAAAGTTTTGGACTTTGTCCATAAATTCTAAAACGGTTTAAAATGGTTGAATAAAACCATGGCTTTGTGCCATGAGTGTTTGTTTTGGTATATAGCAAAGTGTGAACCAAAGTTACTTAGCAATGCTAGTTAAGACTTTGTTGAATCCATACTTGCTTTAGCCATAAATTTGAGTTGATAATAAAACCATGAGCAAGTCTTTGTGAATGTGCACATGTGTATTTTTCAAAATCAAATAAAAACCATGGGGAAGATGTCTTGGTGATTCTCCTCATGAGTGACTTTCAAAAGCAAGAAAACCGTGAGTTACCTATGTGGTAAGCTCATGAGTAATTTTATTTTATTTTTTATTTTTTTTCAAATTCTAAATCGTGAGGATTAATTCTTGGTGAATAATCTCATGTGTAATTCTCAAAAGAGAAAAAGAAAGTGAACCATGAATTATATGTGAATCATGTTGAATCCAATGTGATTAAGTGAGAACCAAGGTGTAGCTAAAGGCTTGTAAAAATCTTGTTGAATCCAAACTTATGATTTTCAAAGGTTCTTGGATAAATCCATTTTTTCCGCTGCAAATCAATCAAAAGTTCGTTAATCTCTCGGTTACCATTTTGGAACCGATCGGGAAACTTCAAAATTCTCTTTTCCCGGTTATTTCAAAATTCAAAATTCTTTGGTTACTAAATCTTGGTTACTCATTCTCCATACTTGGTTACTAAAAACTTTCGGTTACTTATTCTCTATACTTGGTCACTAAACACTTTCGGTTACTCATTCTTCATACTTGGTTACTAAAACTCTCGGTTACTTATTCTACAATCTTTGTTAGTAAAACTTTCGGTTACTCATTCTCAATTCTTGGTCACTAAACACTCTCGGTTACTAAATCTTTTGGTTACTAAATCTTGGTTACTAATTGTAGTGACCCGTACCGCGATCTAGGCCAAAGCCGGCCCAGGTCATGCGGAACGACCGGCCAAGTACCGCGGGACGGTCGGCCAAACCTGGATTTTGCCTTAGACCCTAGAAATGACCCCGTACCGATCGGATGAAGACCGCGCCTAGTCACGCGCGGAGACCGCACGTTCCAGGCACCGTTCGGCCTCGGGCAAGGCCGGCCGGATGTCGGCAGCGCGTGGCGTCGGCTTACCGACCTCTTTGCCACGTGTTGCCCGTTCAAGTGATGCGTCATAGACACGTGTCGGCCCGAAAACGTTTTTCGTTGCATGTGACCCACGAGGACCGTGAGTCACTAGGGCGAGCTTGCTTCCGTGTTTTATATAAGGAACACCCCTAGTTCCTTATTAGGACCGTTAGAGACCACTCGGACCGATCCTCACGATCCGGTAAAGAAAGTATCGATCCTCAAGTACCGATCGCGTGCTGATCTGTACCGCGACCCGATAGCGGTACGTACCGAGCACGTACTGACCGATCCATCCGAGTGATTCTTGAGCCAAGACCCGATAGAGAAAGAACGGATCATCCGAACTGATCCGATCGTACCGTGATCCGATAGGCGTGTTGATCCGTACAGATCTGTGCCGAGTATCGATCCGCGACCCGATAGAGAGAAGGGACCAATCTGATCCGTCCGAAGAGACGATCCGTGCCTTTGCCGAGCCGGAAAGTCCATTCTAGCGATCTTAGGAGTTTCAGGAAAGGTTGGTATCTTTCGATCCGACCTATGTCCAGTTCCTTAAGCTTGATTTCCTTAAGTTTCCTTGGAAAATCCCTAAGTATTCCTTAGTAAACCTTTGGTTCGTTTTGTATTGAAGGCGAGAACGAATCTAAGGCGAATCCGAGAAGAGTCGTGAGCCGACTTGCATACTTCTTCTTAGAGGTGAGTCTTGGTCATTTTATCGTGTGTTAGATGAGTAGAACACACGAGTTTGATTGTTGTTAAGTTTATGGCCATAGAGGTTCATGCTAAGATTCTAGGATTTGGTTAAGTGTTTTGGTGAGTCTTGGTGATGTTTTGCCGTGTGCTAGATGAGTAGAGCACACGTGTTTGTTATTGTTATGTTTATAACAGTAGAGGTTCATGTTAAAGAATTCACCAGAATTACTAAGGGTTTTAGCTAATGAAAATGGTAAAGAGTGAGTCTAAGTTCATGTATTGATGAGTAGAATACATGTAGACAGAAGTATGTGTGATGGTGTTGATGAGTAGAACACCTTGCTTTATTAATTGCACTATGCGAATTGAGGTTCAAATAGTTTATTAATAGGAATTGCTAAGTGTTGGACTTGAATCCATGATTGAATATTTATGAGTTTATATGCATGGTTAAATGATATAAACTTTATAAAGACGCGGTATGTCATTCCCGTGTCCCGTGACTTGGTTAGTTACCTGCGGGGTGCTAATTAATACTCACGATGACATGGAGAGACGGGATTGCAGCCTTTGGCCATGTATGCATAAGCGATCGATGCAGAAATTCCGTTAGAGTCCGTAAAGATTCGGCGACGGAATTGTTAAAGGATCATAGGTCTTAGCCTTTGTGGCAAAGGACCGAGTGATGCCTTAACATTCACGTGACGGGAATGGACAACGCGTAAGGCCTTAAGAGAATAGAGAACGTTGAATGCATAACTTAAACTGAGCATGTTTAATTATGCATTGCATTGAGTGTTGCGTGTTGATTGTTAATTTGGGGTTTAGTTGGGACATTATATGTTTGAGAACCGTTTAGGGGAAACCTAGACTCACTAAGCAACTAGTGCTTACGACTCAATCTGTTTTGCAGGTAACCCTAGTAAGTAGACCTTGGAGCACATACGGAACATTAGGAGAATCAGTGGTAGTTTGTCCTTGCTTTGTAAATGTATGTTTAATATGTACATGACCGTTTTGAAGTATCAGACTTCTGCGCGCAAATATATGTTGTAACAGTTTTAAAGACTAAGTATAAATAGGTAAAGGATCGATTTTAAATATGATGGTTTCATACGGTATCTAGTCCTGTCCGGACGAACCAACTATCGGATATAGCTCGGGTTGGCAAGCTTTGAGTTGTATTCGGTAGGGACGGATGCTTAAATGTTTGGTCTAGGGATTTAGGATTTGTTCCTTGAACCTCTGATCGGGCGTTTAGGCATTCCTCAGTAGCGTTCCGGTCTAGATCCTGGACTGGGGCGTTACACTAATTCTTTCGGTTACAATTTTGGAACCGTTGGGAAAATTTGAAATTCTCTTTTCTCCGGTCCTTTCTATTCAAAAGAGAAGCCATTGAAGCTTTTGTTTAAACGTTGAAGACTCAAGAAAGAAGGTTGAAGAATTTCCAGCCTTTGGAGTCCATTAAAGATGGTTCACAAGAAGCCACATTTGGGAAATCATTGTCCGAGTAAGCTACAAAAGATTGAGAGTGCTTACTTAAGAAAATCGTGAAGAAAATTTTGAAGAAAGCCGAAGTGAAGAACTCGGTGCCATCATTCAAGGGAAACTCCCTCAAGAAGTTCTTGAGAACTCCCTTTATCAATCAATGATACTCTGAGGGAAATGATTAACAAGTCCGGTAAAATTTCCTACGTCAAGGAGGCTCATCTCGGGTGAATTCAAAACCCATTCTCTTATACTTTTATTCCAATGGAATTCTACACTTGTCGGACAAAACTAATCCGAAACCATCAAGAATGTGTGGAGAACATGAAGATCAAAGGATCTCGACCACAACCAATCATTGAAAGGCTAACTCTAAACTCAACTCACATTTCAATTTGTGTTAATTTCATTATCTTAGTTAATTGCTAAGTCTTAAACTGTTGATCATCTAAAACCTTTGATGTTCCTTATGGCACATACTTAATGTTTTCTTCTTTATCACTTGTTTAAGGGTAAAGGAGACCATGAGAGCCTCAAAGAAGAAAAAGATGGCATAGAAAGGATTCAATACCGAGAAGAAGAAAAGGCAACAAGCATGGAGGCTTTGGAAGGAAAACTCCGAACTGTTGGCTACATAATCGACAAGCCCGGAAGGGCGGAAGGGAAAATCCAAACTAGTAGCTTACTAATCGACGAGCCACTCCAATTCCTCAAAACAAGCCGTGGTGGAAAATTCTGAATTGTTGTTAACTAAATGGGCATTACCAACCTATGAAGAGTCATAGGAGCAACCTTGGAGAGGATGACCTAAGCTACTAGGCAAGAGTTCTAGAGAAGGCGGTTCATCAAAGAAGACGAAGCTTCATGTGGAGTGCATCCGGTTTCAACCTAAGCGACGAGTCCACCCGGTTAATTGTAATAATTTTAAACTCAAGAAAATGGCTCGAGAAAATTGAAGTCTGCCATAAAAAGGTCAAAACAAGAGTGGAACAAATTCTCCAAGTAGTCATAAAGCAATTTGGTAAACAAGAAAAGGCTATTGAGCCAAAATCTTGAGACTGGTCCAGAACCGCAAATCTGCCTCGCAAAGGAGGTGTGAAAAATTGAGAAGTCTGGTGGCAAGACTCTCAACATGAAAAAGTTAGAGGAACCTGTCTAGTTTCAAGAGGAGAAAACCTTGCATCGATCCAAGCCCTACAGTAGGCGGAAGAGCCAAAATACCAGAAGGTGTCCAAACTCCATTCGGACAGCCTTTGGAAAATGGTCTTGTGTGGCAAATTGGTGAAGGCAAATGGCAAGCCCTCGTTATGACATCAACTGCACCCAATACTGAAAGAGTTCCATAGGTTGTTTCTGCAAAAGAAGGTGCCTTGGTATTTTACAATTGGCACCAAATCGGATAGATTGGTGATAGCTTATAAACCAACCGAATGGAGCATCAAACATTCGGCCAAACTCCATCAAATCAGGCTATTTCTAAACCTTAATTTCTTTCAATATTCACAATCAATTGAAATTCATTTGGAACTGTTTAGTTTGCTAAAATCAGTAGGCTAGGAAGCCTAGAAGTTGCTTAATGAATTTGGTTGCAAACTGAACATGCAAAACGATTTCTTTGAAGTTCTTAAGCCTAAAATCAATTGAAAATAAATTGTTAAAATCAGTAGCTAAGCTTGGTTTAAATTGATTAAGCTATGAATATATGCGTAAAATGACACATTGTTCTTGTTTAGTAAATTAACTTATCATCTACTCGATTCTAACCTCTCATTGTTTTTTTTCTTTCTGAAATATCTCGTTGGAAGTTTGAAAAGAGGCGGAGTATTAAAAGAACTTGAGGGGCAGTAGTAGCTAAGTCAATAAAATTTGTTGCGGTTTCAAGCGTAGACTTTGTGCACGATGTCTAAGCTTGAGGGGGAGTATTAGAGAGGAGGAGATCAAGAGAAACTCAATCAAGACCAAGGCTATCAATGAAGACCCGACGTCGGAGAAGATGAGCTAGTTCAAGGCCTTGGACGAAGGCCGATCCAGGCTAAGGTCAAGAAGATGGACCAAAGCCAAACAATGGCTTGTACCCACAAACAAATCAAGAACCTTTTTCAAGTCCCCTCATCATCTTGATTGGCACTCTTTTTCTTAGTAGTGGTCTTGTCCCAAAGGGTTTTCCCTACTAAGGTTTTAATGAGACCATCATTTTGATTCTCTAAGTTCACACTTCACTTTGTTGTGTATGAACTTGAGGGGGAGTATTGAGCAAGATGAGTGCTTAAGTATCACCAATCAAGGATCGCTTAAGTATGAATGATAAACGGTCTGATCAAGAGATCATCATAACTGGGAAGATCCAATATGTGGAATACAAAGCCCCGTATTGGAACACCAAAACCAAGACTCAGACAATCAAGGCCGAGGCTTGGAACGACAAGGCCGTGACTCGGAACATCGAGACCATGACCAAGGAGACTTAGAACATAAAGGCCAAGGCTCAGATCATCAAGTCCAAGACTCGGAATGGCAAGCCGAATGAGAAACGGTACGGAACGGTGCCGTACAGACTGGAACCGTCTAAGACCAGAATAGTCTAAGTCCAGGACAGTCTACACTCGGAATGGAAGACTCACACCGCGTATCGGATCAGTTCCCAACCCGCGGTATCCGTAACTCGAGGCGCGGATCGGATTGGCATCGAGACACGGTTCACAATCCGACCGTTGGAATCACGGATAAGTTCCGTTCATATGGATCCGAATTAAAGTTACCATTACACTTAGTCTCAAACAAGTGGGAAACTTATCAAACATATGGATAAGTGCCAAGGACATGTCACTTTAAAGTAATCACATGTTGAATCAAGAAGAAGCCAAGGACATGTCACTTTCTCATAAATTTCTCCTAATCTATTCTTAATCTCTCATAATCTGTTCTAATCTCTTTTGGCTCATTTGAGCATTTTATGATTCAATCACTTCCTAATGATTGAATCTTTCTCTTTTACTCAAGCATGAGCTCTCAAATTCCAACAAAAAGGATGAGAAATCTGGTTTTCATAAAGATTCGAAGCCATTTATCAAGCCTAAACCAGAAGATCAAAACCTAAAAGGAGAAGCTAAGGTGGTTTCAAGGGCCAGAGATCTCAAATGCTATAAATGTCAAGGTCATGGACATTATGCGAATGAGTGTTCTAATAAGAGGATCATGATTCTTAGAGCTGATGGTGAGTTAGAATCTGAGGAGGAAAATTATGATCAAGGCTCATCAAGTGAAGAAGAAATAGAGACACGAACGAAAGGAGAACTTCTGGTTACTAGAAGATCATTAAGAGTTCTAACCAAGGCAGAAGAACAAGAGCAAAGAGAAAACCTATTTCACTCAAGGTGTTTGGTCAAAGAGAAGGTATGTAGTCTGATTATTGATGGAGGAAGTTGTACCAATGTAGCCAGCAAGACTATGGTTACTAAACTCGGTTTAAAGACTCACACGCATCCTAGACCTTATTCCCTTCAATGGCTCAATGATACTGGTGAAATGATGGTGAATCAAAAAGTTAAGGTCCTGATATAATGCGTTTTTGGCACATTCTAACCTTTGTTTTGTAGGATTTTAACGAGTTTTTTTCTCTTCTTTTGAGTCATTTTAGGTTTAAAGGAGACTTGGGAACATGGATTTGAGCATTCGGGGGTCATTGAAGCAAACGGGATAAATCTGGAGAAAAGATGGCGTTTTGAAGAACGGAGCACCTGCTCTGTTTGGTGCGAGCACCTGCTCGCCTGTGGACTCGAAGACTTGGAGCTCTCTAGAAACTAGACTTGTCGGTCTGACCTCAGGACCAACCGGTCCACGCTCGAAGACCATCCACACCCGAAGACAGGACCGACCGGTCCAAGACCAGACCGACCGGTCGGTCACCCAGATCCGATTTAACCTATTTTTGTTTATAAATAAGAAGGAGCCGCCTCTGAAAACAAGATCACGATTCATTTCATTTTCACTCATTACTTTTTGGAGATTCTCTTGGCTACTCTTTGCTTTTGTTCTTTTGCTTTTGGATTCAAGATTGGAGATTCATTTTCACAACATCTATTGAGAAGAATTCTAAACCCTCATCTATTTCAATTCCATCATGAATTCTCTTTGTTGTTTTGATGTGTTTGTCTCCTCCATGATTGAGTAGTCCTCTAGCTAGATCGAGGTTTTCGATGGTGATTTAGGATTGTTAGTGACTGAGCCAAATAGGATTGTTTTATTCATACGTCTTCATCAATAGGGGTTCTTCATGCTTAGATTAATATTGATCACTTAATCTATGATTTCAAGTTTAACTTATTCACGACAGTGCTCTAGATTGCTAGATAACCCATTGATGAGCAATTGGTGTGTAACCAACGACAGTTGATTGTTACCGTCAATTGTGAACGAATTGAACCAACTCTTAATGCTTGTCTGCATCATTACTAAATCTAAACGACAGTTAGGCATTTAGGTTGCTGGATAAAGATATTGATACATCACGACAGTGGGGCAATATTATCTTCATGTTTGAGTTCTTAACCGAATTGCTTTAATTCCTGAATAGTAGCTCAGTCCTTAATCCGAGATCACCAGAGAATAACCTTGATCTAGTGCTTTTCCTTATTGAATTTCATATCATTTAAATTGCAGCTTTCACTATTTCGTTCCAACCAAAAACCATATTTTATCTTAGCTTTAAGTTAAAATCCATAATTTCATAGTGTAACCTTGGTCTATGTGGATTCGATACCCTTTATACTACTGCGATTGTCTGTGCACTTGCAGAATTATTTTGGGATTAAAACTTAGACATCATGTTTTTGGCGCCGTTGCCAGGGACCAATTGCGTTACCTTTGAAATTCGATTTTATTTATAGTCTAAGAATTTTGCTAATTTTTATTTTCTTTTGCGTGTGTTTCAGGTGTAACCAAAGTTCTCAAAAACTTTTGAATCTAGCCAACATGGGCGATGACACCGACAATCGAGCTGGAAATGGTCGTGTAGCTGCTGCTATTCAGAGGATGGAACAACAAATAGCGCAATTGCATCAGCAGCAACAACCACAGCAGCGTCGTACAATTGGGGATATGGACAATCCCCATACTTCCTATCGGAACCGAGCGACAATTATTCCACCTGCTTTTGAGGGGCAAGACTATGAGATTAAGCCTCAGCTGATATCACTGGTTAAGCAGAACATGTTTCATGGACTTCCCGCTGAAATTCTGGTAGATCATATAGAGAACTTCGAGGAAATTTGCTCCACAGCAAGCTCTAATGGAGTGAACCAGGATTTCATGAAATGCAAGCTTTTCCCTTTTTCACTCGCGGACAAAGCCTCCCGCTGGCTCAAGTCGCTACCAGCCGGATCCATCACAACTTGCCCGCAATGTATAGCAGCATTCTTGGGTCATTTCTACACCAAAGCCATGACTGCGCGCCTAAGAAATAAGATCTCTACATTCCAAAAACGTGCAGGAGAGTCTTTTAGTGAGGCATGGAAACGGTTCAAGGAATACAAAAGGAAGTGTCCACACCATGGATTCGCCGATGAGAAATTGCTTAGTATCTTCTACGATGGTGTTGATCGTGATGCTAGGAACACTTTGGATGCTGCGAGTAATGGTGATTTTATGACCAGGACCAAGGAAGAAGCGATTAGATTGATAGAGAACTTGGCTGCGAGTTCCAGGAATCAATACCATGACCGTGATAAGCCTGTATATACTAGCAATGTTGAATCACAGAAGATTGATGAGCTGACAGCGAAAGTAAACCTGCTGTTGAAGAGGAATCAGGAGAGTATTGACTATGAGAACAAGGGAAATGAGCAGCTCATAGAGGTGAACTATGTGGGTGGAGACCATATGTTTCCAAGCGTTCAAACTCATGCACCTACCCCTCAAGACGAGCTGAAATCCCTCCTACAATTGGCTTTACTCAACCAGCAGAATTCTGGTAGAGAAATCATTACCATGATGGACAACATGTATAACGATCTCAATGGTAAGATAGAAGCTATCTGCACTCGTGCGAAGGAGCTCGATAATCGAGTAGTCCAACCCGCCGAAAAAGTCAAGAATGCACAAGGAACACCTGGTCCAGAAAAGAAAAAAGATGAACAGATTGCTGGATCGTCTTCTAGAGTGCTTGGACCGAATGAGCTCGTGAATAAGGTTAGGTCACCTGCTTACACCCCTTACCCATTTCCACCACCATTGAGGGTATTACCTAAGGGTGAGGACCCAGGAAAATTCTTTGTCCCATGCGCCATTGAAAGAGTTGAATTCGGAGAATCTCTTTGCGATTCTGGTTCTTGTGTGAATCTCATGTCAAGGGCTATTGCGAAGAAGTTGAAGATTGCTAAGATAGAACCTAGCCATATGACTCTTAGATTTGCAAACTCATCCACCGCAACATCGTACGACATCATTCGCGACTTACTAGTCCGAATAGGGGATTGCCTAGCTCTAACGGATTTCCAGGTTGTAGAGATGAAAGAAAGTCACGATACGTCTCTCCTCCTTGGGAGACCATTCATGGCTACGGTGGGTGCAATCATTGATATGCCAAATAAGTGACTCTCTTTTTCCAAGGTCAACGAAAAAGTTTTCTATAGAGCCATTCCCAAAAGAACCGCCACTCACGCCTTCTGCATCTCGGCAGTAGAAAGAGAAGACCTATCGATCGGAGTGAGATCAATGGAACACTAGATGGAAATAGTTCTCATATCGCCAAGATGTCTATGGAAAAGACAACGGTGCAGGAGAACGTACAATGCAAAGGGAAAAAGAGTGACCCTAAGATAACTTTAATCCCTCAAGGATATGATGGAAACTCGGTCGAGTACAAGGTGAAGTGTAAAGGTACCCCCAAGCCTTTCTCCAGAGTTAGAACTATTCTTCCATTAGAGTTTAAAGGAAAGGGTATCAGTCTTATGAATGGGATACCGAGCAATATCATGCAACTAAACATAGGTGATCAAAGACAGAATGGACAACGTCTCAACCCACCTCCACCGAGCCCTGATCCGGAAAATAAAACCTCTAATCCTAGAACGGCTTCTGCTCACGCCTAGGCATCATACAACGTCAAGCTAATGACGTTAAACAGAGCGCTTAGTGGGAGGCAACCCACTTGTAAGTGTATATACGTTCTTTTGTTTTCCATTTCTTTTCTATTTTACCTTTCCTTTCGTTTTTCTCGGTTTTTCCTTAGGATTTTTCGTCATCAAAACTGTGATTTCTGGACTCTGGAAAGTGGATTGGTCGATCCACTAATGGACCGGTCGATCCTGGTGCAATACAAAAATAGGCATTCGACCCGGGAAAGTGGACCGATCGGTCTCAATATAGGACCGGTCGGTCCTCACCACCACAGAAAAAGGAAATTATCTCGGGAAAGTAGACCGGTAGGTCGCAACATAGGACCGGTCGATCCTCCTCTGCCCGCGGGTCAGGTAAGTGTCAGGAAATCAGACCGACCGGTCCAGTATCGGGACCGGTCGGTCCGACTACCCGGGTAAGTGAAATTTTCATCAATTTTTCGGTTTAGACCGGTTATTTCACTTAAACTGAACCGGTTTGCCCCCTATAAACAAAAACCCCATGATCCAAACCTCTCATTACCGATCAAAACACCAAAAACTCTTCTCCCCCAAGTGTTCTTGGTGAATTTCTCCAAAAACTTCAACAAACCCTAAGTTCTTCAATTCTTACCCGAATCAAACGATTTTTGGCACTAAATCGCTTAGTTTTTCAAGCTCTTTCTGATTATCAAATCAATTTATTCGATCTGCAAGGTTTGAGCTTTATATTTGCATGTCAAATTTTGGGTTTTTGGGTTTGTTCTTTGTCCTTGAATTTTGTCGTTTAATTCGCTTGTCACTTACTCTCCTTGGCTCGTTTTTGTAGCTATGGGTCAAACAAGACGTCCACGAGCACCAAATTCGCCACCCGGGGTTGATTCGAATAAAGAACATGAAAATCGGACCAATCACTCTCACGACAAACCGAAGAGAGCATCGAGAAAGGACAAGGGCAAGGGAATAATGAGTTCTAGCCAACCGGATCCTCCTCGTCCATCTCGAAGCACGAGTATTCAATGGCCACGACCGGACGGTATCCCTTTCCCTGGAATTGATATTCACCCCAAGATAGACCGGAAGGATTTAGTTAGGGAACCATCTTACAAGAACAAACGGAAAGGAGACGGTTGGGTTAGGTACAATAGCATTTGCTATAATGGTTTGCTCAATGTTAAGATGTTGCGTACTCGTGTTTTATGCCCTCAGATGCTGGATAGATTGGGTATAACTGATGAAGTATTAGCTGTTCTACATCGTATGGGTTTTGGAACGATTGCTACGTACCAGTATCCGCTGTATCCTGATTTGGTACGACTGTTTTTGGCATCCTGCGAGGTGTATTATAAGGACCCATCTCACATGATAGCTGATCAAGGATCACTCTCGTATGTGATCCAAGGGACCGAGTATGAGATATCCCTTCGAGACCTGTGCACTCTATATGGTTTTGACGAGGGTCATCAAGGTCCAGAGCTCCCCGATCGTCATGTCTTTCCTCACAGTGACCGATTGTGGAACTTGATCGGTATGGGTCCTGCGGAGTCGCGTAGAATGAAGCTTACTCTTATCAGGAATCCGATTATCCGCCTTATTGCTAAGGCTCTGAGTACTACTATGTTCTGCAAGGAGGAGCCGGGAGCTTTGCGTCTCGGTGAGCTGTTTCTATTGCATTTAGGGATGCCGGAGTTTGTGTCCACAATTTACAGGGAGCCTCCACGCGAAAACCGCACTAACTTAGGAGCGGTGTTTGCACAGTTCCTAGCAGATAGGAAATTCAGGGGTCTATCTGGACCAGGCCAGAAGAAGCAAGAAGTCTGTGGAAGTCTCCTCACACCCATCTTCATATTCCATCAGATTGATACGAGAGACACTGAGACTATCTTTACTCCTTCGCTCTTAGACATGCAACATTTGACGCAAAGCAAATGGATAGTTGGGGGTAAGTGGACATACTTCGATTTGGATGGGGGTCAGTGCTCTATTCCATTACCTAGTGATAACGCACTACTCACCTCCCTGGACAACGTTCAGTTTTTGCCACCCGCCTCACCTGAGAGCACAGATGCAGATGTCCCTCTCCAGCGCAGAAAGCGTCGCCATGTTAGCCATGGTCCTGATACTGCAGGCACTAGCAGAGGTTCTGCCCCGCCACTTCCACCTTACGCCAACCAGTTTGCCATCTCACCGATTCGCGACAAATGGACTTAACATGAGCACAGGCATTGGCAACACAAGAGTTTTCAGAAGCTCTATAGTATGATGTCTGCCATTTGGGGTGCCATTTCTTGTTCCCGAGGCACAGATGCAGCGGGAGGATCAGGCTTTGCTGGAAGCCGCATGCCCACGCCTGCTGGTCCTTCTACCGCATTCAGATCAGACGATGACGCTATGGTGGAAGACTCCGAGGACACAGCGGATTCTGACGAATCTCCACCTTTCTGATGACGTTAGACCTTCTAACTTTTCTTTTTCATTTTTTGCATTATTTTCTTTCGTTTTAATAGTTCTTTCCTTTCGATTTATTCTCACACCGGGTCGGTGTGAAGTAAGTCTGGGGGGAGTGCTATTGATACTAATCATGTTTTCTATTTTCGTACTTTCTTTTTTTTCTTATTTCCTATTTTCGATTTTTATTGAGTCTGTTTTCGGACAAAGGATTACTTGCATGACTCACAGCATGGCCAAAGTTCTGTTTCGGAAAGGTCATGGGTGGTTGAAACATTCCCACACTTATCGGAATTAGGTTGATCCAATGTCATCTCAAATTTATTTGGTACCTAATCTTGATCTTTAATTTCTCTCTCAGGGGTTTGATGTTCATTGGGCAAGACTTTTTCGAACCATGTAAGACAACGCAACTCTCCATCTAGTATACTCTTTAACTCTCCTCTCTTTATTCAAAGCAACATGCTCAAGTGACCCTGAGGACTATGCGTAAACCCGTATATCTTTAGTGACCTCAGGAGAGCATGTTGTAAGGGAAACTAAAAGGATCGAAGTGACCCAAGGGACTATACGTAAACCCGTGTATCCTTTGTGATCTCATGGAGATTCGTCTCATCAAAAAAAAAAAAAAAAACTTCAAAGCAATATGCCCAAGTAGCCAGGAGATGATGCATAAACCCGTGTCTTTTTGTGACCTCACGGAAGGCATGTTGTAAGGGAAACTAAAAGTTTCGAGTGAACCAGGGGATGATGCGTAAACCCGTATCTTCTTTGTGACCTCATAAGATTCGTCCCATAAAAAAAAAAAAAAAAAAAAAAGGAAAAATCAAGTATATAACTATTAAAGCCAATAACAATAACTAATTTTGAGAGAGGATTTGAGTTTTAAATGAGAGGGTCTTGGTTAGAAGAAATCGGCACCCCTTGAAACGATCCCCTTGGGTAAGATCACTGTACTTTCATGTTCATTAATCTATTTAAGAGATGATATTGAGGATGCCAACGTTTGATGAGTTGTGGATGACTAAGCTTAAGCTATGAACCCCATGATTGATTACGGTACATGTTCTACGGCCCGTTGACGAAACTATGAAGTCTGAGATCTTTCCAACTAGCGAGTGAACTCCATCCGGTTTTTCTGATACTTTTCTGTTCTAGATTTTGTTTTGTTTGAGGACAAACAAAGATCTAAGTCTGGGGGAGTTGATATAATGCGTTTTTGGCACATTCTAACCTTTGTTTTGTAGGATTTTATCGAGTCTTTTTCTCTTCTTTTGAGTCATTTTAGGTTTAAAGGAGACTTGGGAACTTGGATTTGAGCATTCGGGGGTCATTGAAGCAAACGGGACAAATCCGGAGAAAAGATGGCGTTTTGAAGAACGGAGCACCTGCTCGGTTTGGTGCGAGCACCTGCTCGCCCGTGGACTCGAAGACTTGGAGCCCTCTGGAAACTAGACCGGTCGGTCTGACCTTAGGACCGACCGGTCCACGCTCGAAGACCATCCACACCCAAAGACCGGACCGATCGGTCCAAGACCAGACCGACCGGTCGGTCACCCAGATCCAATTTAACCTATTTTTGTTTATAAATAAGGAGGAGCCGCCTCTGAAAACATGATCACGATTCATTTCATTTTCACTCATTACTTTTTGGAGATTCTCTTGGCTACTCTTTGCTTTTGTTCTTTTGCTTTTGGATTCAAGATTGGAGATTCATTTTCACAACATCTATTGAGAAGAATTCTAAACCCTCATCTATTTCAATTCCATCATGAATTCTCTTTGTTGTTTTGATGTGTTTGTCTCCTCCATGATTGAGTAGTCCTCTAGCTAGATCGAGGTTTTCGATGGTGATTTAGGATTGTTAGTGACTGGGTCAAATAGGATTGTATTATTCATACGTCTTCATCAATAGGGGTTCTTCATGCTTAGATTAATATTGATCACTTAATCTATGATTTCAAGTTTAACTTATTCACGACAGTGCTCTAGGTTGCTAGATAACCCATTGATGAGCAATTGGTGTGTAACCAACGACAGTTGATTGTTACCATCAATTGTGAACGAATTGAACCAACTCTTAATGCTTGTCTGCATCATTACTAAATCCAAACGACAGTTTACGCATTTAGGTTGCTGGATAAAGATATTGATACATCACGACAGTGGGGCAATATTATCTTCATGTTTGAGTTCTAGACCGAATTGCTTTAATTCCTGAATAGTAGCTCAGTCCTTAGTCCGAGATCACCAGAGAATAACCTTGATCTAGTGCTTTTCCTTATTGAATTTCATATCATTTAAATTGCAGCTTTCACTATTTCGTTCCAACCAAAAACCATATTTTATCTTAGCTTTAAGTTAAAATCCATAATTTCATAGTGTAACCTTGGTCTCTGTGGATTTGATACCCTTTATACTACTGCGATTGTCTGTGCATTTGCAGAATTATTTTGGGATTAAAACTTAGACATCAGGTCCCTTTCTCAATTGGAAAGTATGAAGATGAGATCCTATGTGATGTTCTGCCTATGAATGCTAGTCACATCCTGCTTGGAAGGCCATGGCAATCTGATAGGAAGGTTGTTCATGATGGTTTCACTTATAGGCATTCATTCGAGTACAAGGGCAAGAAGACAACTCTCCTTCCATTGACTCCACAAGAGGTTTATCAAGATAAGGTTATTATGAAACAAAGGGAAGTATCTTCAAAACCAACCAAAGACAGTAAGCCTAAAACCTCTTCTCAAAATTCTAAACTGTTATTTGTGTTCAAAGAGACTCTTGTGATTGTTTCTAACCAAGAACCAGAGTATCCGAGTATGGTGAAGTCTCTTTTGCAGGATTATAATGATGTTTTTCCAGAAGATAACCCTATAGATTTGCCACCAATCCGAGGAATCGAGCATCAAATAGACTTTGTTCCAGGAGCTGCTCTTCCTAATAGGCCAGCCTATAGAACCAATCCCGTTGAGACTAAGGAGCTGGAGAGACAAGTGAAATAGCTCATGGACAAAGGCCACATTCGTGAGAGTATGAGCCAATGTGTTGTTCCAGTGCTACTTGTGCCAAAGAAAGATGGAAGCTGGCGTATGTAAGTGGATTGTAGAGCAATCAACAACATAACAGTTACGTATCGCCATCCTATCCCTAGACTTGATGATATGCTTGATGAACTTCATGGTGGATGCATTTTCTCTAAAATTGATCTTAAAAGTGGTTATCATCAGATTAGGATGAAAGAAGGAGATGAATGGAAAACTGCTTTTAAAATTAAACAAGGACTGTATGAGGCTGCTGAATCATGTTCTTAGAAAGCCTATAGGAGTCTTTGTGGTTGTTTATTTTGATGACATTCTGGTTTATAGTAAAAATCGAGAAGAACATGTCATACATCTTAAACTGATTCTGGAATTGCTTAGAGAGGAAAAGCTTTATGCCAATCTTATGAAGTGCACCTTTTGCACAAATAATCTTGTCTTTTAGGCTTTGTTGTAAGTGCATATGGTATTAAAGTTGATGAGGAGAAAGTAAAAGGAATTCGAGAATGGCCAAGTCCTAAAAATGTGAGTGAAGTCAGAAGTTTTCATGGACTTGCTGGGTTCTATAGAAGGTTCGTGAAGAATTTGACCACACTTGCTGCACCACTCACAAAAGTGATAAAGAAGGATGTTTGATTCAAATGGGAAGAAGCACAAGAAAATGCCTTTCAAACTCTTAAAGAGAAGCTTACTAATTCTCTTATTTTGAGATTGAGTGTTATGCCTCAGGGTTAGGTATTAGAGCTGTTTTAATGCAGGATCATAAACCAATAGCTTTCTTTAGTGAAAAGCTTGGAGGTGCAACCTTGAACTATCCAACTTATGATAAGGAGTTGTATGCTTGGGTGAGAGCTTTACAAACGTGACAACACTATCTTTAGCCAAAGGAGTTTGTCATTCACACTGATCATGAATCATTAAAGCATCTCAAAGGATATCAAAAGCTCAATAAACGTCATGCAAGGTGGGTGGAGTTCATAGAAACCTTTCCCTATGTGATCAAGTATAAAAAAGGTAAAGATAATGTTGTAGCCGACGCATTATCTAGAAGGTATGCTCTACTTACATCTCTGGAAGTTAAACTGTTAGGTTTTGATCAAATTAAATCACAATATGCAGAGGATTCTGATTTTGGTAAGATATTTGCTGCTTGTGAGAGATTTGCTTATGGAAAGTATTATAGGCATGAAGGGTTTCTATTCTATGATAATAGGCTGTGTTTCCTAATTCTTCTTTGAGAGATCTTTTTGTTAGGGAAGCACATGCAGGTGGTTTAATGGGATACTTTGGAGTAGCTAAACCTCTACAGGTTATGCAAGATCATTTCCATTGGCCACACATGAAAAGGGACGTTGAGAAATGTTGTGAGAGATGCCCAACATGTAAAATGGCTAAGGCAAAATCATAGCCCCATGGTTTGTATACCCCTTTACCTATTCCTTTGCATTCATGGCATGACATTCCTATGGACTTTGTTGTTGGACTGCCTAGGACTAGTCATGGTAGAGATTCCATATTTGTGATTTTTGATAGATTCTCTAAAATGGCACATTTTTTTCCTTGTAACAAAACTGATGATGCATTGAATGTTGCTAGCTTATTCTTTAGGAAAATTGTGAGATTACATGGAATGCCTAGAACTACTGTCTCTGATCGTGATACTAAATTTCGTAGTTATTTTTGGAAGACATTGTGGTCTAAACTAGGTATTAAGCTTCTGTTTTCGACTACTTGTCACCCGCAAACTGATGGTCAAACTGAAGTAGTTATTAGAACTTTGTCTACACTTCTTCGAACCTTGATTAAAAAGAACATTAGAACTTGGGAAGATTGCTTACCACATGTTGAATTTGCATATAATCATGCTGTGCATTCTGCCTCTAAGTTCTCTCTTTTTCAAATTGTTTATGGGTTCAATCCCATCTCTCCTTTGGATTTAATGCCTTTACCTTTGAGTGAAAGCGTAAGTATAGATGGAAAGACAAAGGCAGACTTGGTGAAACAAATTTATGACAAGGCCCGGTTGAATATTGAGGAGAAAACAAAGTAGTATGCTAAACAATCTAACAAGTTCAGAAAAGAAGTTATCTGTGAAGAAGGAGACTTCGTGTGGATTCACTTGAGGAAAGACAGATTTCCAGAAGAAAGGAAATCCAAACTGATGCCGAGAGTTGATGGACCATTCAAGATCATCAAAAAGATCAACAACAATGCGTATCAATTGGATTTGCAAGGTAAGTACAATGTGAGTAATAGTTTTAATGTTGTTGATCTTCTGCCTTTTGTTTCAGATGAAGCAGATTTGAGGACAAATTTTTTAAAAGGAGGGGATGATATGATAATGGACCAACAGCTTGAACCCGTACTAGAAGCTAATGAGCAGCTTGAACCCGAGAATGTGGAAGGAGCTTTGGAGTTGCCAATTGGACCCTTCACAAGGTCTAAAGCAAGCCATTAGCACATTGCTAAGTCAGGCTGAAACCAACCTTGGTATCTTAGCTAATCCAACTACCCTGGTTGTAATTTAAGCTAACTAAGGGTTATCAATGGGAGGTGTGTGACTTGTGCTCTTTTTCCCATGTTCTGGTTTTTTCCATTGGGTTAATAGACAAGGTTTTTAATAAGGCTTGTTCACACACTATTTAATCTGGCCCCATTGATAACAAGCATAATAAGGCCCATTTTTGGGTGTTCTCTTTTAAATTCGAATTTTGAGTCAAATAATGAGTTAATGAGTTGAATTATGTTTTTCTTGGTGCTCTGCATGTAGAGTATTTATTATGAACATTTTTCAAGTCTTCTCTTCTTCTCTCTATGTATTTTGAGTTTATCATTCAATAAGATTATCAAACTTTTTATCAAAAACCCCTTAGAATCTGTTTGATTTTGTTGGAGTAAAATCCAATATCTTGTTCTTAATTTGGTGTGTTTATCCAAAGCTGGAGCAGGCTGGATAGTTCAGGAGTTTTTCCATCACTCTTGAAAGTATCTTAATTTGCCTGAGTCTATTGTTTCCGATAGGGATACAAAATTTCTTAGCCATTTTTCGAAGACATTGTGGTCTAAGCTAGGAACTTGATATGATCATGGATAGCATAAGGAGCTTGAAACGTGGAGAAGAGCTTGAACATGATGGAAACAAGCTTGTAGCTGAAGAGGAACTTGTAGCTGAGGAAGGAGCTCATGCTAGAGTTAAACTTAAGCCAAAATGGAAGAAGCATGATCCTAAACTTCTCTAGTTTTTGATCTAAGTATCAACAAATGGCAAAGTGATTCATTTGCACTTTTTTCCCTTGCCTTGGTTTTGTCCCAATGGGTTTTCTAAGAAAGGTTTTTAGTGAGGCTTGTGAATCCCTTTCACATCATTCATTTGGTTATCAAGACCACAAATTTCGACCCAAATGAATAGCCATCAAGTCTAGTGCATTTTATGCCAATTACAGGTCCAAGAAGAGCCCAAAACAAGTGTCTAATTTGCTGGCCAAGAGAAGTGACGAAAATGGAAGAGTAAGGGTCATATTTCACTTAGATTTATTGTTGTTATTTTCTAGACAGTATGCACGTAGACTTGTCTTGTCTATTTAAGTTCTTGTATTCTCATTTTTGAATTTATCTAGCTTTTTATTCTCTAACTCTTTCTAAGAACTAGATCAAATCGGTAAATCAAAGGCTCTCTCATAACCTTTGTGTGACCCATCGATCCATCGGTAAATCAAGAGTCCTTCCCCAGCTCTTGTGTGACACTTCGTTCCATCATTGATCCGTTGATTCTCATGTTGAATCTCGAATCCGGATCTGTCCTCAACATATCAAAGTGTTGATCTAAGTGGGATCTCATCAAGTGGTATCAGAGCAACACTTTGAATCAGGTTTTATCTATCCTTTCATTTTTTTCCAGTATCTGCGTAACTTGTTTTATCAATTTAAGGCCGATCGGTTATCCATTACGTATGATTTTTGATACCATCGTGTAGATCGTTTCGTGAACTGTTCAAATCTATATTCGATCTTATGTTTTGGATACGATCTCGTCCTGTGATTGTGTTTAGAAAATTTGACTCTTCAACTGCATGTTAGATCCGAATTGCAGAAACTGTTTTCTTAATTGATATGTTGTACCTGTGTTAGAACTTTTTATTGGTGATATGTCGTTATTGTTTCAGGAATAATGAATAAGCGATATGAGCAGATTCCACAACAAGGAGTTTTGAACTCTTCAACAAAAGCCTTGCTGGAACAGAAACAGAGGTTCCTGAGAAATGAAAACAAATTGGATTTTTACAAGACTGATTAAGAGCAGAAAAAGGCACAACACAGGAGACTGCAGGAGAAGCCTGCTTGGAAAAACAAATCAGCTAGAGAAGAAGTAGAATATGACTCCTAAAGCCGGGATAAGCAAAGAAGTTCTAAGCAAATTAGACAGCTTCAGAACAAGTAGAGTAGCCAAATGAAATATGAAGAAGTGAAAAAGCAAGTGGCACGAGCACTTATGGCCATGCTGAATAGTCAGAAGAAGAGTCCAACAACATGCCAATCTCTTGGTACTGCAGCAACAAAGGAGAACCACACCAAAAAGAAAGAGAAAGCTTTAGATTCAAAGCTAATTTCTGATCAAAAAGAATTACCACCAATCAGAAATGAATTGTTGGACACTGAGAGGCTTCTAAGTAATGAAAACCGAGATCAGGAACATAAGAGTCTCTTTCAAACAAGGTGCTTAGTCCAAAATAGAGTGTGCAGCCTTATCATTGATGGAGGCAGTTGTACAAATGTTGCAAGTTCAACAATGGTGGAGAAGCTTTGCTTGGAGACTAAAGAGCATCCACAACCTTACAAGCTTCAATGGTTGAAAAACAGTGGAGAAATAGAAGTGACCAGACAAGTAATGGTGTCTTTGTCCATTGGGAGCTTTGTGGACGAAATATTGTGTGATGTTTTGCCAATACAAGTCAGCTACATTCTGCTAGGAAAGCCATGGCAATTTGATCGCCAAGCTACTTATTGTGGTCTTACAAACCGATACTCATTGAATTTCAAGGGCAAAAAGATCTCCTTAATTACTATGACTCCATTAGAAGCTTATCAAGATCAGCAACACTTAAGCAGAAGGGAAGGGCAAACTAAAATTAAAAAAGAGGACCATCTCGCTTTTCTCAAAAAGTCCTTGGAAGCTAAGTGTATTCTTTCCTCTGTCAAATCTGATTTTGTGCCTGAAAAACTAACCAATGTTGAACCGGTGCAACCAAGTAGTATTGTTTCTTATTCATAGGTCCAAGAATCTGCAAAAAAAAAACACAAAAGAGCTTGCCATTGAATACAGACTTGGAGCAGCCAACCATCCTTGTGTCAGAACCATTCATTAAGCCACCTCCTAATAACCACACAAGGATGTACTGTAAGGAATTTGATTTGGTTAGGACTAGGCCTAATTTGTTTATGATGATTTCTGCTCAAGATGAAAAACGTTTTGGTTTGGAAACTGTGAAAGAATTTTGTGTTTTAAATTCTGTTTTTGACAAAATGATTTCAACTTTTGAAATCGTTACTCATGAAAAGTTCTTTAAGCCAAAAGGTTTTCTAAGTGATAAAACTTGTGAATTTGAACCTGCATTAAGAGTTTGTTTGTTTAGCAACACATTTGAGTTGTTTAGAACTGAGACGGAGTTTGTAATGAACACAACTTTTTCTGAACAAAGCTTTTCTAAGTTTGCAAAGGATAATTCTCTTTCTGATAAAACGTTGCTTGTTAAAGATTTATGGTGTTCTAATCACATTCTGATTTATGACAAAGTGAATGAAATTGATAAAAAGCATTATAAACTTGCCTTGGACAACCTGTTTGATCCTCTTCAGAACTTGTTTGATTATCCCAATCGCACATTTGATGTGTTTTCTTTAGTTTTTGTGAAAGAAAATAATAGACATGTTAAGAACTCAAAGGCAAGAATGATTCAAGTTCTCACTAATCAAATTGACTATGGACCAAAGGAGAATGGAAGAGTAGTTAGATCTTCTTTGATGTTCAAAGATGAACCACCTGATGCAATCTACACTAAGCTAAGTATCTCTAGCTTCAAAATTCGTTTGCCTCTTGATCACACAGATATAATGCGCTTGTCTTTGTCAAAAGAGCTAATTGCAGGTTTTGGAGCTATCTTGAAGTGCACAAGAAGAATCAAAAAGATGGAGGAAGACAAACAATTCAAGCCACCTGATCTAGACCAGAATACACACCAAGAAATCAGTTCTTTCGTGCTGATGAAAGAGGAGCCACCAGACGCAGCATATAAGCCAAAATCAAGCCAAAACCAAAATGGAGGTATCTCTCTAACCCTTTTAGATTACTTTTGTATTAACCTTATATATTCCGTTGTAGATAAAATGGATTTGAGGTCAAATCTTTTTCAAGAGGGAGGGGATGATATGATCATGGATAGCATAAGGAGCTTGAAACGTAGAGAAGAGCTTGAACCTGATGGAAACAAGCTTGAACCTGAGGAGGAACTTGTAGCTGAGGAAGCAGCTCATGCTGGAGTTAAACTTGAGCCAAAATGGAAGAAGCATGATCCTAAACCTCCCTGGTTTTTGATCTAAGAATCAACAAATGGCCAAGTGATTCATTTGCACTCTTTTTCCCTTGCCTTGGTTTTGTCCCAATGGGTTTTCCAAGGAAGGTTTTTAATGAGGCTAGTGAATCACTTTCACATCATTCATTTGTAGATCAAGACAACAAATTTCGATCCAAATGAATAGCCATCAAGTCCAATGCATTTTATGCCAATTACAGGTCCAAGAAGTGCCCAAAACAAGTGTTTAATTTGCTGGCCAGAGAAGTGACAAAAATGGTAGAGTAAGGGTCATATTTCACTTAGATTTATTGTTGTTATCTTCTAGACAGTCTGCATATAGACTTGTCTTTTCTATTTAAGTTCTTTGTATTCTCATTTCTGAATTTATCTAGCTTTTTACTCTCAAACTCTTTCTAAGAACTAGATCAAATCGGAATATCAAAGGCTCTCTCATAACCTTTGTGTGACCCATCGATCCATCGGTAAATCAAGAGTCCTTCCGCAGCTCTTGTGTGACCCTTTGTTCAATCATTGATCCGTTGATTCCCTTGCTGAATCTCGAATCCGGATCTGTCCTCAACCTATCAAAGTGTCGATCTAAGTGGGATCTCATCAGAACTAAGCTGTTATTTTCTACTATATGTCATCCCCAAATTGATGGGCAAACTCAAGTTGTTAATAGAACCTTAGGAACACTTTTGGGTGGATTGATTAAAAAGAACTTGAGAAAACCTTAGAGATCATGAAGGAGCATTTCCATTGACCTCACATGAAGCGTAGTGTGGGGAGAATCTATTGCAGATGCATGACTTGTAAGCAAGCTATATCCATAGTCCAACCCCATGAAGGAATGATATTTCTATGGATTTTTTGTTGGGACTTCCTAGAACTAAGAATGGTAGAGAATCTATCTTTGTTGTGGTTGATAGGTTATCAAAAATAGCTCATTTTATTGCATGTAATAAAACTGATAATGCATTGTACATAGTTGATCTGTTCAATAAGAAAATTGTTCACATTCATAGCATGAATAAGTCTATTGTTTCCGATAGGTATACAAAATTCCTCTGCCATTTTTGGAAGACATTGTGGTTTAACCTAGGAACTAAGCTATTATTTTCCACTACATGTCATCCCCAAACTGATGCGCAAACTGAAGTTGTTAATAGAACCTTAAGAACACTTTTGCGGGCACTGGTTAAAAAGAACTTGAGAACTTGGAAAGAATGCTTACCTCATATTAAATTTGCTTACAATCATGTTGTGCTATCTACTTCTAAGTATTCTCCTTTTCAAATTGTTTATGAGTTTATTTCCACCTCTCCTTTTGGTTTGATGCCTTTGCCTTTGAGTGAAAGAACCAACTTAGATGGAAAACAAAAGGCAGACTTGGTTCAACAAATTCATGAGAATGCTAGAAAGACCATTGAAGAAAAGACCAAGCTTTATGCTAAGCATGCTAAAAAAGGAGACATGAGATGATCTTTAAAGTTGGTGATCTGGTTTGGGTGCATCTAAGGAAGGAAAGGTTCCCTAAAGAGAGAAATTCCAAACTCATGCCAATGATTGATGGTCCTTTTGAGATAACAAGAAGAATCTACAATAATGCATATCAAATTAATCTTCAAGGTAAGTACAATGTTAGTAACAGTTTCAATGTTTCTGATCTTGTTCCTTTTATTGCAGATGAAACAAATTTGAGGTCAAATCCTTTTCAAAAGGGAGAGGATGATATGATATGGCTCTAAGGATGAGGAACTTATAGCAGAGGAGGAGCTGGAACCGGAGCTTAAAGCTGACCTAGTAGCAGAGGAGACTTTGAGAGGTCCAATGACTCGGTCCATAACAAAGGCACTTAAGCGAGCTGCAGGAGTGTTACTTAATCAAATGCAACATCGTTAAGATAAGGCTAATCAAACCATTATGATTTTGATACAAGCTCAAGAACCTCAATAAATGGACAAGTGATGCATTTGCACTCTTCTTCCCTCCATTTGGTTTTGTCTCAATGTGTTTTTAATGAGGCTTATGTATCACTTCAAATCATCCATTTTTATTGATTCAAGGCCCAACTGAAGATAAATCATGTTTTTAGAAGTGCAAGGGTATGATTTTTGAATTTCAAACTCGCTTTTCATTTCTCTATGCCTTGTTTCAAGCTTTGCAAACATGGTAGCACTACTTGTGGCCTAAAGAGTTTGTGATCCATACTGATCATGAGTCTCTCAGGCACTTAAAGGGGCAGGAAAAGCTCAACAAAAAGGCATGCAAGGTGGGTTGAATTCATAGAGACTTTTCTTGATGTCATCAAGTACAAACAAGGTTTTGATAATGTAGTTGGTGATCCATTATCAAGAAGGTACACTCTTATCTCTACTCTTGAAGTTAAGCTTATGGGATTTGTACACATTATGGAATTATATGCAACTGATCCTGACTTTCAAGACACTTATAGAGATTGTGAAAAACATATTTGTGGCTATTATTTTAGAAAAGATTGGTTTATCTTCTATGAGAACCGTCTTTGTGTTCCTAATTATTCTTTCAGAGACTTGTTTGTTAGAGAAACTCATGGAGGAGGCTTCATGGCTCATTTTGGCATTGCAAAAATCTTAGAGATCATGAAAGAGCATTTCCATTGGCCTCACACGAAGCGTGATGTGGAGAGAATATGTGGCAGATGCATGACTTGTAAGCAAGCTAAATCCAAAGTCCAACCCCACGATTTATACACTCCTTTACCCATTCCTACTCATCCTTTGAATGATATTTCTATGGATTTTTGTTGGGAATGCCTAGAACTAAGAATGGTAGAGATTATATTTTTGTTATGGTTGATAGGTTGTAAAAAATGGCACATTTCATTGCATGTAACAAAACATATAACGCCCCGACCGCCCTATCCATGGGCCCCGTCCACTCACAGGCCAGTGGGCCCACCATATCCGACTTCCCAGTTGGTCACCCATCTTGAAACAAATCCAGCTCAAACACGCTTAACTCTAGAGTTCTCTCAAGACCTGTGACCGAAAAGATAAGTGCACTTTGGTGATATAGGTAACCAAATCTATTCATTTAAGCCTCTCTGCATATACCGCATATACCATATATGCTCTAAAACAAGGGTGTCACAATCACCCCCACTAACAGATCGCAACGTCCTCGTTGCGAATACCAAGATCGTTATCCCCGACAGTCTGGCTCACAGAGTTGTCAGGGTTCACTCTGATACCACTTATAACGCCCCGACCGCCCTATCCATGGGCCCTGTCCATTCACAGGCCCGTGGGCCCTCTATGGCCGACGGTCAGTGCGCTAGTCCGGGAGGCTCTAAAGTCATGTTTACTGACCCTGCAAATCACCACGCGATCTTTTCTCGTATTTTTGACCTCACTCACACGATACTGGAAATGACTTCCAAGTAGGTCACCCATCTTGAAACTAATCCAGCTCAAGCACGCTTAACTCTGGAGTTCTCTCAAGACCTATGACCGAAAAGATAAGTGCACTTTGGTGATATAGGTAGCCAAATCAATTCATTTAAGCCTCTCCGCATATACCGCATATACCATATATGCTCTGAAACCGGGGTGTTACAAAATAGATGATGCATTGCACATAGCTGATCATTTCTTATAGGAAATTGTTCGCATTCATGGCATGCTTAAGTCTATTGTTTCCGATAGGGATACAAAAATTTCTTAGCCATTTTTGGAGGACATTATGGTCTAAGCTAGGAATTAAGCTACTAAATGTCATCTCCAAACTGATGGGCAAACTGAAGTTGTTAATAGAACCTTAGGAACACTTTTGCGTGCATCGATTAAAAAGAACTTGAGAAAACCTTAGATGTTAGAATTTGCGGAATTTAGAGTGTAAGAATGATGGAAAGGATCGGATGGAAAGAGTAGAGAGGAAAGATTAGGAACTTGTTTTATTGAAAATAAAGTCAAGATAATTTTACATGAATGAGAAACATTGTTTAAATAGATGCAAAGTCTTCTAAAAGAGGAAAGAGACCGTTTGTGGTTCAAACAGTTTGATTTCAAATGGTCGGACGTGATAGTGACCGGTGGGTCACTTTCCCTCGATGCTAAGACCGAGGCACTCGATCCGCGGGACGAGGATCAGTCGTTATCACTCGGATCCTTGTTTGGTCAACGCGAGAAGAGAGAATCAACACGGGTCCACGCAAGAGTAGAAGTCAACGCACATCCCGCGTGTCCCACTTGTCCCGCCAGTCCGTGGCTCTCGTATTGGCATCGAGTCCTCGTGTACTGCGGGTCGAGAGTCCTCATCCCATGACTCAAAGACTCTCGGTACTTGATCCGCGTTTGGGCCTCGATGCCACACGTACCGCAAGTCGATGATTTCTTTCCCACGTCTCGGTAACTCCCGATATGCAGTTCCGTCTATCCGTCACATTCTTTATGTTTTATTTACCTTGGATATTTTACCCATGGTATTTTATTACCTATGATCAATACTCCCCCTCAAGCTTAGCTTTAGCATAAAGGATTTAAGCTAAGCTTGGAAACCCACAATATATTACCTCATTAAAAACCTTAGTAAGAAAAACCTCATGAGATAAAAGCTTACTAAGGGAAAAAGAGTGTAATAGTCATGGGAAGTGGACTTGATCACGGCTTTGTCAAGTCCACAAGTCCAAGTTTGCTATGTGGTTGCAAATTTTTAGATTTGCGGCCTTGGTGAGGATATCCACCAATTAGTCTTCACTTCTTGTATAGCACGGTAGAGTCATCCCTTGCTCGATCTTATCTCGTACTTTGTGACAATCAACCTCGATATGTTTGGTTCTTTCGTGAAACACCGAGTTTATGGCAATGTGAATGGCAGCATGGTTATCACAATGCATGGTGTTTGGAAGATCTTGTGAGACTCCTAATATAACCCTCCTTGAATCGTCCAGCTTGAAGTTAAAGGAAACTTAGACTTATATGGATGGAAAACGTGAAGAACGTGAATGGAGATGGATCGAAGGGATTTACTTAGAGGCTGCAGATTTCCTCAAGTAAACCAGGGTGACAACTCTGATATTACACACAGAGAAATCGATTTTGTTTGCTTGATATGACACACTAGTAAACAGAGATCTAAGTTCAAAAGGATTTGATAAAAAGGAAATAGATAGGTTCTTACAATCTGATTCAAGGGGAAATATAAAGAGCCAAAAAGAGAGAAATAAAAGCATAAGCATGCAGAGTCTAGAAAAACATAAAAAATAGTAAATAAAACAGTTGGGGAGCCAACTTATGATCCGCCTTTGAGCCTTGGACGAAAATCTCATATGGACTTGAGATTGGGCTTAAGTTTTAGCAATTGGGCAATTGTGAAGTGTTGGGAATACCTCATTAAAAACCTTGTCAAGAAAACTGAGTGGGACAAAACTTGACAAGGGAAAAAGAGTATAAACCCAACACTTTTTCCAAATGTTAAAACTATATAACTTGAATCAAAACAAAAGTGTTTTGGCAAGTTATACCTTCTGGTTTGCTATCTTGATCGTTCGTCTCCATGCTATGATTGAGAAGTCCTTCAATAGCTTTATTGAATAGCTTAGTCTTTGATCTAGTCATTGGACCAGTATGCACGATTAAAGCTTGTTTTCCTCCTAGATCAGGTTCTAGATACTCCTCAGGCTCTAGCTCTGCTTCAAGCTCCTCCATAGACTCCTTTCCAGTTTCCAGGCTCCATGACTTGTCCAGTATCATATCATGCTCCCCCACTTGAAAAGGATTTGACCTCAAATTCGTTTCATCTACAATAAATGTTAATCAAGGAGAGTACTTAGGGATTAATCTTACCTTAAGTTACTAATGGTAAATAAATGAGTTACCAAAGTGGAAGATATATTTGGGTGACTTTGGTAACTTGGTGAATATGGGAGTGATGCGGAACGGTCATGTTCCGCATCATGGATACGCGGGATGTTACACGGAGGTGAGCATCAGGTCCGGATACGCGCATGATCGAGATGCGGGAAGTAAACAATTACGCGCGGTTCAGAATCTGACCATCCCAAAGATGCGGATCAGCTTAAGTTATCTTGTAGTCCCAACACAAAAAGAGCCGTTGGAGAGAGTTGGACCACAAGTTGGACCACAATGCTTTATCACTAGAATCCAAACTTTGCTTTATGTTGTCATCCTTGACCAAACGGTCATATTCATAATCTCATCTTGCTTTACTCTATATATATATGTATTATTTCCTTTGTAATATTTAACTTGAATTAAGAAAAAAAATCTGAGTTCATCTTTTATTCAAAATGTAGAGATCAGGAGATTAAGTGTTTAGGATGAGATCCCTTTGGAACAAACCCATTTATGTTTATATCTTTCATAAATCTAGTCTAAATCTCTTCTAAATCTGTTTCTAAACTCTTTATGCTCATTTAAGCTTTGAGATTTAACCCTTGTTAATGGTTAAATCTTTCTTCATCTTTGAATGACTAAGATCCCATAAATTCTAACATGGTATCAGAGCTAGGTTCGAATCTTAGCTCAAAATCTCATTCTTGTGACTTGTTTTCCGCTGCTAAGAAGAAGAAGAAAGCTTGAAGCTTCAAGGTTATTGAAGAAGAAGAACAAAGAAGATGGTGAACGAATTTGAAGGAAGAACAAGGAGATCTTGGATTTGTTTTATCCATGAAGGTAAAGGTGGTTCCTTTGAAGAGAAGAAGCTCAAACAAGAAGGTGGTTCCCATGAAAGGGAGTAAATTTCCAACATTTGGAGCTAGTTGAAGAAGAAGCTCAAAGAAGAAAGTCAAAGGGAGAAAAGACCCAACCTTTGGAGCTGTATTGAAGGAAAATCCAATTGTGTTTGGTACTTGGTCACTAGTGTGAAGTAAATGGGATTCAAGAGAAGAAAACCATTAAAAATTGGATCTTTCCATCTCCCCTGAAGCTCAAGGATGGGATTTCTCTCATGAAGCCAAAATGGTGCGGCTAGATGAAGGAAGGATCGAAGTGGTTTACAAGAGAAGAGGAGATGAAATCGTGGAGAAGATTCAAATAGAGGCTCTCGAGAAAGGTGTTGTCCGGCTGGCGACATTTCAACCATGGATGCTACTTTGGGTTAATCCTAATCCTTATCTCTCTTGTTGAAATTTATGGTTGATGAATCCATGATCTAGCTTAAGAGAAACACATTCATGAGGATAAAGAGTAACTTCTTAAATCTACCCCCTTTCTTTAACTCAAATCTTTCTATTATTCTTTTTAATCTCCCCAATCTCTCAATCGTTATATTCTCTATACTCTCTATTCTCAAAACAGTTTGGAATCAAAGCCTAAACACAAAACCAAACACTAACCCGAATCCTAATGTGTTTGTTTACTCTCGGTTGAATTATCTTGTGTTTGATAATCCCTTCGGTCCAAAAAACATTTCTCTTGATCAAAGCTCACTTTATGTGTGAAACTTATTACCGGACCCTTATTCTCTAAGGTGATAAGATTTGAGCATTTAAGGTCCATTCTTGATTGGTAACATTGATGGTTGGTGTTGGTAACATTGAGAAAGTTTGGCGTTGGTAACATTGAGTGGTAACACTGATGGGAATGGTTAGATTGCTTGGAGTTGTGTTTGTGTTATGTTTTGTAGCGGTTCTTGTTTGATTGTGCTATGGACCGATTATGCACACCCAAGGAGTCTAAGGAGATGCAACTAGCCTCTGGAGATCAATCTTGATAGATTGTCAAAAATGGCTCATTTTATTGCATGTAACAAAACAAATGATGCATTGCACATAGCTGATCTTTTCTTTAAGGAATTTGTTCGCATTCATGGCATGCCTAAGTCTATTTTTTTCGATAGGGATACAAAATTTCTTAGCCACTTTTGGAAGACATTGTGGTCTAAGCTAGGAACTAAGCTGTTATTTTCTACTACATGTCATCCCCAAACTGATGGGCAAACAGCAGTTGTTAATAGAACCTTAGGAACACTTTTGCGTGCATTGATTAAAAATAACTTGAGAAAACTCTAGAGATCATGAAAGAGCATTTCCATTGGCTTCAGATGAAGCGTGATATGGGGAGAATCTGTGGCAGATGCATGACTTGTAAGCAGGCTAAATCCAAAGTCCAACCCCACGATTTATACACTCCTTTACCCATACCTACTCATCCATGGAATGATATTTCTTTAGATTTTATGTTGGGATTGCCTAGAACTAAGAATGGTAGAGAATCTATCTTTGTTGTGGGTTATAGGTTGTCAAAAATGGCTCATTTCATTGCATGTAACAAAACTGATAATGTATTACACGTAGCTGATCTGTTCAATAAGGAAATTGTTCACATTCATGGCATGCCTAAGTCTATTGTTTCCGATAGGTATACAAAATTTCTTAGGCATTTTTGGAAGAAATTGTGGTCTAACCTAGGAACTAAGCTGTTATTTTCCACTACATGTCATCCCCAAAGTGATGGGCAAACTGAAATTGTTAATAGAACCTTAGGAACACTTTTGCATGCACTGATTAAAAAGTACTTGAGAACTTGAGAAGAATGCTTACCTCATATCGAATTTGCTTACAATCATGTTGTGCATTCTACTTCTAAGTATTTTCCTTTTCAAATTTTTTATGTGTTTATTTCCACCTCTCTTTTTGATTTGATGCATTTGCCTTTGAGTGAAAGAACCAACTTAGATGGAAAACAAAAGGCATACTTGGTTCAACAGATTCATGAGAATGCTAGAAAGACCATTGAAAAAAAGACCAAGCTTTATGCTAAGCATGCTAAAAAAGGAGACGTGAGATGATCTTTGAAGTTGGTGACCTGGTTTGGGTGCATCTAAGGAAGGAAAGGTTCCTTAAAGAGAGAAATTCTAAACTCATGCCAAGGATTGATGGTCCTTTTGAGATAACAAGAAGAATCTACAATAATGCATATCAAATTGATCTTCAAGGTAAGTACAGTGCTAGTAACGGTTTCAATGTTTCTGATCTTGTTCCTTTTATTGAAGATTAAACAAATTTGAGGTCAAATCCTTTTCAAGAAGGAGAGGATGATATGATCATAGATGGCTCTAAAGAGGAGGAACTTGTAGCAGAGGAGGAGCTCCAACCGGAGCTTGAAGCTGAGCTAGTAGCAGAGGAGACTTTGAGAGGTCCAATGACTCGGTCCAGAATTAAGGCACTTAAGCAAGCTGCAGGAGTGTTACTTAATCAAATGCAACATTATGAAGATAAGGCTAATCAAACCATTATGGTTTTGATACAAGCTCAACAAACTCAATAAATGGACAAGTGATGCATTTGCACTCTTTTCTCCTCCATTTGGTGTTGTCCCAATGGGTTTTCCTAAGGAGGTTTTTAATGAGACTTATGTATCACTTCAAATCATCCATTTTTATTGATTCAAGGCTCAACTTGAAGATAAATCATGTTTTTAGAAGTGCAAGGGTATGATTTTTCAGTTTCAAACTCACTTTTAATTTCTCTATGCCTTGGTTCGAGCTTTCCAAACATGGTAGCACTACTTGTGGCCTAAAGATTTTGTGATCCATACTGATCATGAGTCCCTCAAGCACATAAAGGGGCAGGAAAAGCTCAACAAAAAGGCATGCAAGGTGGGTTGAATTCATTGAGACTTCTCCCTATGTCATCAAGTACAAACAAGGTAATGTTAATGTAGTTGTGATGCATTATCAAGAAGGTACACTCGTATCTCTACTCTTGAAGTTAAGCTTATGGGATTTGAACACATTATAGAATTATATGCAATTAATCCTGCCTTTCAAGACATTTATAGAGATTGTGAAAAACATTCTTCTGGCTATTATTTTATTCTCGGTTTTTCCCAATGGGTTTTCTGGATAAGGTTTTTAATGAGGCAACATCATTTATTCTGCCTCCCAGAATAAATAATTAATGGTCTTCTCTTTATCTGATGAACAGTAATCCAAATTTGAACTTCCTTCTCTCTCCTTCATGCACTTCTTCTCATTTATTAGTGTTTATCCTTCATTGTTCTATATATTTGTATATCCTTGTACAAATCAGATTAAGGGAAACAATATTCAATTTCTCTCTATTCTCTCTTCTATATACATTGTATAAGAGCATTAAGATCCAATAAACTCGTTCATATTCTGTCAATTTTGTTTGAATCTCTGTTTTTGTAATTCTGGGTATGGAAAACTCAAAACAGGTCACTCTCCCTGTTATTCTCAAAGGAGATAACTATTTACTTTGGTCTAGAACCACCAGAATTGCTCTCTGCAGTCGTGGTCTAGGGGATCACATCACAGGCATCCAAAATGAAGCTCCTGTAAGTCGAAACAATGGCAAAGACGTGGTAGAAGGTGAAGAGTTGGAATATGTCATCTCCAAATCTACTACTTTCGGTGAATCTAAATGGTTTAAGGAAAATCAAAAGGTGCTTTGTATTCTCCAAATCTCACTAGAGCATTTAATCCTTCTTTCTTACTCTTATTCTGAAACAGCAAAGGAACTTTGGGACACTCTTAAAGGGGTCTAAGGAAACGTTTCAAATCTCAGTCGCATCTTTGAAGTTAAAAAGACGTTGAACGCTCTCCAACAGGAGGAGAAAACATTTACTCAACATTTTGGTGAATTCAGAGCTCTATGGGCAGAATTGGAGACTCTTCGTCCTCCAACAACAGATCCATTAACTCTCAACGAAAGGCGTGAACAAGAACAAGTTTTTGGGCTTCTTTCAACTCTCAAAGACTCATTCAATGGGTTAATTTTTCATTTTCTCAGATCTGAAAAACTTCCTTCTCTGAATGAAGTTTGTAAGCAGATTCAAAAGGAAGAAGGCTCAAGTTGTCTGTTTAGCCGGAAAGGTGATTTGGGACTTGCAAACAAGATCTCTTATCATAAGAATTACCCTAATAAGTTGATTTGTGAGCACTGCAAAAAGAAGGGTCACATTAAGGAAAAGTGTTGGGTTCTTCATCCACACCTTAAGCCATCAAAGGTAAGAGATGTTGTCAAGGCAATGACTGCAGCTACTACAGAGGATGATATTGAGTCCCTCATCAAAAGCATTGCTTCTCTTAAAGATCCAGGTACTGCCTTACACACCCTTAAAATCACAAATTTCTTATTGTTGATTCTGGTGCATCTCATCATATAATTAGTAATGATGTTCTCATAAATAACATTAAACCGGCTAAAGGAAATGTTATTATTGCAAATGGCCATAATGTGCCTCTCAAAGGCGTAGGAAACCTGAAATTGTTTAATAAGGATTTTAAAGCTTTCTATATGCCTGAATTTACTTCTAATCTTCTGTCTGTCCAAAAAGCTACTAAAGATCTTGATTGTTTGGCTATTTTCAGTCCTAATGATCGTTGGTTTCAGGATATTAAGACAGGGAAATCTATTGGAGAAGGATCAACAAAGAATGGTCTTTATGTTCTTGAAAATCTTAATCCTCTTTATGTTCTGGTTTTGCTAATAATTTTGTATGGCATGCTAGACTTGAACATCCTCACACTCAAACTCTGAAGTTATTACTTCCTAGTGTTTCTTTTGATAATGAAAAGTGTGAAGCTTGTATCCTAGGAAAACATTGCAAATATGTTTTTCCAAACTCTTCTACTATTTATGAAAATTGTTGTGATCTTATTGATTCTGATGTATGGACTGCTCCCTGTGCTACTAGAGATCAATATAAGTATTTTGTTACTTTTATTGATGAAAAGTCCAAATACACATCCATCCATGAAGATGATTCCCTTAATGGGTTTTTTCGGATAAGATTTTTAATGAGGCAACATCATTTATTCTGCCGCCCAGAATAAATGATTAATGGTCTTCTCTTTATCTGATGAACAATCATCCGAATTTGAACTTCCTTCTCTCTCCTTCATGCACTTCTTCTCATTTATTAGTGTTTATCCTTCATTGTTCTATATATTTGTATCTCCTTGTATAAATAAGATTAAGGGAAATAATATACAGTTTCTCTCTATTCTCTCTTCTATATACACTTTCGCATCAATTTCTACATCCGTTCCATCATGTTCCAATGGTGTACCTTTGGCTCCTTCATGTGTTGACTCATTTAGTTGACTGCAAAGCACAAATTCGGTCTTGTAAGTGTTATGTAGATCATCTTACAGACCAATCTTTGGTATATTGATGGGTCTTCATATGGTTCATCTTCTATCTCCCCCTTTCAAACGACCTTGTAGCCTTCGACTAGAGGAGTCTTGGCAGGTTTGGTGTTGGAATATGACCGTTGCACTCTTTTTACCTTTATCTCGGTTTTTTCGAATGGGTTTTCCGTATAAGGTTTTTAATAAAGCAACATCATTTATTTTGCCGCCCATAATAAATGATTAATGGTCTTCTCTTTATCTGTGAACAGTAATCCGAATTTGAACTTCATTCTCTCTCCTTCATGCACTTTTTCTCATTTATTAGTGTTTATCCTTCTTTGTTCTATATATATTTGTATCTCCTTGTACAAATCAGATTAAGGGAAATAATATACTGTTTCTCCCTATTTTCTCTTTCTCTTCTATATACACTTTCACATCAATTTCTACATGGAATCAGAGCATTAAGATCCAATAAACTCGTTCATATTCTTTCGATATCGTTTGAATCTCTGTTTCTGTAATTCTGGGTATGGAAAACTCAAAAAGATCACTCTCCCTGTCATTCTCAAAGGAGATAACTATTTACTTTTGTCTAGAACCACCAGAATTGCTCTATGCAGTCGTGGTCTATGGGATCACATCACAGGCATCCAAAATGAAGCTCCTGCAAGTCGAAACAATGGCAAAGACATGGTAGAAGGTGAAGAGTCAGATTCTGTCATCTCCAAATCTACTACTTTCGGTGAATCTAAATGGTTTAAGGAAAATCAGATGGTGCTTTGTATTCTCCAAATCTCTCTAGATCATTTAATCCTTCTTTCTTACTCTTATTCTGAAACAGCAAAGGAACTTTGGGACAATTTTAAAGGGGTCTATAGAAACGTTTCAAATCTCAGTCTCATCTTTGAAGTTAAAAAGACGCTGAACGCTCTCCAACAAGAGGAGAAAACATTTACTCAACACTTTGGTGATATCAGAGCTCTATGGGCAGAATTGGAGACTCTTCGTCCTCCAACAACAGATCTATTAACTCTCAATTAAAGGCGTGAACAAGATCAAGTTTTTGGGCTTCTTTCAACTCTCAACGACTCATTCAATGGGTTAATTCGTCATTTTCTCAGATCTGAAAAACTTCCATCTCTGAATGAAGTTTGCATGCAGATTCAAAAGGAAGAAGGCTCAAGTGGCCTGTTTAGCCAGAAAGGTGATTTGAGACTTGCAAACAAGATCTCTTATCATAAGAATTACCTAATAAGTTCATATGTGAGCACTGCAAAAAGAAGGGTCACATTAAGGAAAAGTGTTGAGTGCTTCATCCACACCTTAAGCCATCAAAGGTAAGAGGTATTGGAAAGGCAATGAATGCAGCTACTACTGAGGATGGCGTGGTCAGGAAGTCTGATCTTGAGTCCCTCATCAAAAGCATTGCATCTCTTAAAGATTCATGTATTGCCTTACACACCCTTAAAAATCACAAACCTCTTATTGTTGATTCTGGTGCATCTCATCATATGATTAATGATGTTGTTCTCATAGATAACATTCAACTTGCTAATGGAAATGTTATTATTGCAAATGGCCATATTGTGCCTGTTAAAGGCGTAGGAAACCTGAAACTGTTTAATAAGGATTCTAAAGCTTTCTATATGCCTGAATTTACTTATAATCTTCTGTCTGTCCAAAGAGCTACTAAAGATCTTGATTGTTTGGCTATTTTCAGTCCTAATGATCTTTGGTTTCAGGATATTAAGACAGGGAAAACTATTGGAGATTGATCAACAAAGAATGGTCTTTATGTACTTGAAAACCTTAATCCTCTTTCTGTTTATGGTTTTGCTAATAATTTTGTATGGCATGCTAGACTTAGACATCCTCACACTCAAGCTCTTAAGTTATTACTTCCTAGTATTTCTTTTGATCAAGAAAAATATGAAAATATGAAAATCCTAGGAAAGCATTGCAAATCTTTTCCAAACTCATCTACTATTTATGAAAATTGTTTTGATCTTATTCACTATGATGTATGGAGTGCTCCTTGCGCTACCAGAGATCAATATAAGTATTTTGTTACCTTTATTGATGAAAAGTCCAAATACACATGGATAACTCTCTTACCTTCCAAAGGTCGTATTTTTTAGGCATTCTCAAACTTTTACAGCTTTGTCTCTACCGCAATATAATGCTAAAATCAAGAATTTTCGATTTGACAATGGTGCTGAATACACCAGCAACGAGTTCAAAGCCTTCAAATCCAAGCATGGGATTGTGCACCAACTTTCTTGTCCATATACTCCACAACAAAATGGTGTTGCTGAGCGTCAGAACAGACATCTTATGGAAGTTGCAAGAATTATGATGTTCCACAAAAATGCCCAAAACAATATTCAAGCTTATTGTTGCTTAGCTAACCTTCCTGATAATCATCAAGCTTTTCTTAGCAAAATTGACCATGTTGCTATACCTCAGACTTATGAAGAAGCAAAGGATAGTGAAGTATGGAATGTGGCAGTAAACAAAGAACATGGAGTAATGAAGAAGAATCATACTTGGGATGTTGTTGATCTCCCAAAAGGAAAGAAAACATTCGGATCTAAATGGGTGTTCACAATCAAATACCTAAGCAATGGTGACATAGAAAGGCACAAAGCTCGTTTAGTAGCTAAAGGCTTCACTCAAACATATGGAGAAGATTACAAAGATACTTTTGCTCTTGTTACTAAACTCCATACTATTCGGGATGTTCTTTGTCTTGCCACTAACCTTTCTTTGGATTTATGGTAGATGGATGTGAAAAATGCTTTTCTTCAAGGAGAGCTTGAAGAGGAAGTATACATGAGACTACCTCCTGGTATTGAGATTGAGGAAGGAAAAGTTCTCAAGCTTAGGAAGGCTATCTATGGTCTGAAGGAATCACCACGTGCTTCGTATCACAAGTTAAGCAAAACCCTCATTAGAAATGGGTTTAAAAGGTCAGAAGCTGATCATTCGCTTTTCACAACACAATTCAGGGGGAATCAGGTATTGTCGTTGTCCTTATTTATATTGATGATATCATTATTTCGGGCAATGACAAAGAAGGTATTCAACATACTAAATCTTCTCTTAAATCTGTTTTTGATATAAAAGACTTAGGTGAACTAAAGTACTTTCTTGGAATAGACGTATGTTGTTCTGATGAAGGGCTATTTCTATCTCAATGAAAGTACACACTTAATATTATTAGTGAAAAAGGAAAACTTGGAGCTAAACCTGCTAGGACGCCTATACAAGAAAAGTTCAAAGACTATCGTGAAGGAGAGCTTGAGGGGGAACCTTATGATAACATTGGACAATACCAAAGAATTGTGGGTAAGCTCATTTATCTAACCATTACTCGTCCGGATTTATGTTTTGCCGTGAACCAGGTTAGTCAACATATGCAAGCTCCAACTATCTATCACTGGAATATGGTGGAAAGAATCCTCAAGTATCTAAAGGGAAGTCCGGGCAAAGGCATTTGGATGCAAAAGAACCACACGAAGATTGTTGGTTATTGTGATGCAGATTGGGCTGGAGACAAGACCGACAGGAAATCTACTGGTGGATATTGCACATTTGTTGGTGGAAAGTAACTTTGAGAAGTAAGAAGGAGAAGGTGGTAAGTGTTGGAATTCGTACCGGTTTATAACGCTTTATATATTTTAATTACGAATTCAATTTCCAGGATACGTGTAAATATTGAATCAAATCTAGACTACAAAGTTTTGGATATACCTGGATCAATTGCAGCGGAAAAGAGATTTTGATTGACCAAGGTTTTAGAGCACTTCAAACGCCGTGCCTCTATCGGTATCCACACGCACACAAACTAGATCAAACGGGATGCTAGTGCCGTAGAGATCTAATCTCAAAATTAGCGAAGAACTGTTTCTTCTTTTATTATGTTTTAGGTTTCGGCCGCGTAAGAGATCATAAGTCAATGATCAAAGCGTCAATATATATATAATGAACGTGTAACCTAATGGCTTGGGCTAAGCCCACTTAACAAATCCTTGCCGCCCAAGTTACTTCTCTCACGTGCACACAATCATTCATATCTTTATATGAATATTGTTTCCTTATTCCACATAGTGCACGTGAATATATATATATATATATATATTTGCATATCTTATATGAAAAAATATATATATAATATATATATATATATAATATATATTATACATAAACCTAATATAATATTAATCTAGTTTGCTTAGGTGTGTGACCCAATAGGATTGAATAATATTAGTAATGGGCTTTCAAGTCCATAAGTTATAAGCGGCTTCTAGCAAAACATTATAACCATCTTATATTATACAATTGTCAAACCTTGACATTTCAACTTTAATTAGATTAAAGTACAAATGATTTCAGGACATTCCCAACAATCTCCCACTTGTACTGGAATCATCTATTCCTATAATCCCTTCGTCTCTATATCTCGATATGGCATAAGGCAAGAACCGTGTCATCCTTATTATAGCCAGTATCACGTTCATCGAACTCCGATTTATACTGATAAAAACAAACGACTGACAATCACCTCGTTTGAGCGCGGCCACGCATTTCTCAGTATCAAATCTTCGATGGGCCCTGAGATATTTATCTCCTGTTATATAGGAGGGAAAAAACCCATCTTGTTCCATCCCTGTTCCTTTACACACTTCATGATACGCCAAATCAATGCCTTTATAGTCACCTGTTACGGATAACGTTTGACACTGTCAAAGCGTACCAATTCATATGTAAGAAATCATGATGAACTCAGGTCTAAGGACTATACTCTATAGTCGTTATGAGAACCTCTCATGACACTTGAATTTCCTGTAGAGTTTCTCATCAGCGGGTCATGTCCGATCATATGTTCTCTAACATATATCTATGTGATTGACTTTCATACTCTTATTAATGACTCCATGAAACTCAATCATCAGTCACCTCACATGCCAGTTTCACGCGGTTGTTAGTGTCCCACTTTAACAACCTTGACCAGGGACAAATTTAATCTATGTCGTTTATTTCTCATAGGGTTTCATGATCAAGTCCTCAACTTGATGACCTATAGAACGTCATATATTACTTTGGGACTATTATTTAAAAACACAGTTAAATAATACTGAAATCAAATTTCATTAAAATAACCAAAGTTTGATTACAAGAACATTAAAACATAACTTAAAACAAGACAACTCCCACTAAAATCAAGATCACATCTTAATTTCCTTAAGTCCTATAGCAACCGTATGACTCTCATGCTTAGGTCTTGGGAGGGGCTTGGTCAGAGGATCAGCGACATTCTCATCCGTTGGAACTCGGCTGATCTTCACGTCTCCTCTATCAATTATATCACGAATCAAGTGATATCTCCTCTCTATGTGTTTGGATTTCTGGTGAGATCTTGGTTCCTTTGCCTGAGCAATTGCTCCATTGTTATCACAATACAATGCTACAGGCTCTGAGATACTAGGAACCACACCAAGTTCAGTCATGAACTTCTTGATCCAAACAGCTTCCTTTGCTGCTTCAGAAGCGGCAATGTATTCAGCCTCAGTAGTGGAATCAGCTACGGTGCTCTGCTTGGAGCTTTTCCAACTGACTGCACCGCCATTCAGACAAAAGACATAACCAGACTGAGACCGGAAATCGTCTTTGTCTGTCTGAAAACTCGCATCAGTGAATCCACTTATGACTAGCTCATCGTTTCCTCCATACACCAAGAACTTATCCTTAGTATTTCTCAAATACTTGAGGATATTCTTGACTGCTGTCCAGTGACATTCTCCTGGATCAGATTGGTATCTACTCGTCATGCTTAAAGCACAAGCAACATCTGGACGAGTACAGAGCATGGCATACATAATAGATCCTACTGCCGAAGCATATGGAATCCTATTCATTCGCTCCCGCTCAGCTTGTGTTGAGGGACACTGCTTCTTGCTAAGAGTAACGCCATGTAACATAGGCGTGAAACCTTTCTTGGAATCCTGCATACTGAATCTGTGCAAGACCTTATCTATATAAGTGTCTTGACACAATCCAATAAGCCTATTTAATCTATCTCTATAGATTCTTATTCCAAGAATGTACGCGGCTTCACCCATGTCTTTCATGGAAAAACAACTTCCAAGCCAAGTCTTGACAGACTGAAGCAATGGAACATCATTTCCGAGAAGGAGTATGTCGTCTACATACAGTACGAGAAATGCAACTCCGCTCCCACTAGTCTTCTTGTATACACATGGTTCCTCTTCATTCTTGATGAAATCAAACTTTTTGACCGCTTCATCAAAACGAAGATTCCAACTCCGTGATGCTTGCTTCAATCCATAAATGGATCGATGAAGCTTGCATACTTTCCCAGCATTCTTAAGATCTGTGAAACCTTTAGGTTGTGTCATGTACACATCCTCTTCCAGAATTCCGTTAAGGAAAGCTGTTTTCACATCCATCTGCCATATCTCATAATCATAATAAGCGGCAGTTGCTAGGAGTATCCGAATGGATTTAAGCATAGCGACTGGGGAATAGGTCTCATCATAGTCAATACCATGAATTTGTTTAAAACCTTTAGCCACTAATCTAGCTTTGAATATCTGGATATTCCCATCCACGTCAATCTTCTTCTTGAAGATCCATTTACACTCAATGGGTTTTACGCCATCGGGTAAATCTACCAAGGACCATACTTGGTTTTCAGACATGGATCCCATTTCGGATCTAGCGGCTCCAAGCCACTTTTCGGAGTCAGGGCCCAACATCGCTTCTTCAAAATTTGCAGGCTCGTCACTGTCAATGATCAACAGGTCATGGCAATCGTTCACGAGAAACCCATAGTATCTATCAGGTTCGTGACGGATCCTTCCGGATCTGCGAACTTCAGGCATCACAGGTGCAGGTTCCACAACTCCTTGTGGTTCCACCTGCTGCTCTTCCTCATAAGGTTGAGCAGGCTCCTGTGATTCTCGAACTTCTTCGAGTAGTACTTTACTCCCACTATTCTTCTTATGAAGAAACTCTCTCTCAAGGAAAGTACAATCCCGAGCAACAAACACTTTGTTCTCAAAACGGTTGTAGAAGTAGTACGCCTTGGTTTCTTTCGGATAACCAACAAAGAAGCATTTATCAGATTTGGGTGCGAGCTTATCAGATATTAAACGTTTTACATAAGCCTCACAACCCCAAATTTTCAGAAAAGACAAACTTGGAACATTTCCAGTCCACATCTCATGTGGTGTCTTCGCAACTGATTTTGATGGGACTCTGTTTAGTGTAAACGCAGACGTTTCTAGAGCGTATCCCCAAAAGGATAATAGAAGGTCTGTGTGACTCATCATTGATCGAACCATATCTAATAGGGTCCGATTCCTCCTCTCAGAAACTCCATTCCATTGGGGTGTTCCGGGAGGAGTGAGCTGTGAAACAATTCCACACTCTCTCAGATGATCACTGAACTCTTGACTTAAGTATTCTCCGCCACGATCTGATCGAAGAGCTTTAATACTTTTGCCAAGTTGGTTCTGTACTTCATTTTGGAACTCCTTGAACTTTTCAAAGGATTCTGACTTGTGTCTCATAAGATAGACGTAGCCATACCTACTGTAATCATCAGTAAAGGTAATGAAGTATTGAAAGTTTCCTCTAGCACTTGTGCTCATTGGGCCGCAGACATCTGTATGTACAAGGCCCAATAAGTCACTGGCCCGTTCATTTGGTTTGTTGAAAGGAGGTCTTGCCATTTTGCCCATCAAACAAGATTCACATTTCTCACATGATTCATAATCAAATGAGCCCAAAAGCCCATCACTATGGAGCTTCTGTATGCGTTTCTTGTTTATGTGACCCAATCGACAGTGCCAGAGAAAAGTTGGGTTTTCGTCATTGGACTTAAACCGCTTAGTATTTATGTTATAAACAGGCATTGATTGGTTTAAAATGTAAAGCCCATTCTCTAATGGACCGCTACCATAAAACATACCATCACGATTAAAAGAACAACATTTATTCTTAATAGAAAAATCAAATCCCTCTAAATCCAAACAGGAAATTGAAATGATGTTTCTGCTTATCGCAGGTACATAGTAGCAATTATTTAAATTTAAAACCAAGCCCGAAGGCAAAGACAAATGATAAGTGCCCACGGCCAACGCAGCAACCCTTGCTCCATTCCCGACTCGCAGCTCCACTTGTCCTTTTTCCAGCGTCCTACTATTGCTTAGTGCCTGCATATTAGTACAAATATGAGCACCACAACTGGTATCTAATACCCATGAGTTAGAACCTGAAGAGGTAACATTTACTTCAATAACATAAATACCTGGAGAAGTCGTCTCGTACGTCTTCTTCTTGTTCTTTAAACCTTCCAGGAATTTGTTGCAATTTCTTTTCCAATGCCCAGGCTCATGACAAAAATGGCACTTATCAGCATCAGAAGGGCCAGCCTTGGACTTAGGAGGAGGCGCAGGTTTGTCCTGGTTCATAACCTGGACCGACTTGCCCTTTCCCTTGCCCTTGCCGGGTTTCTTAAACTTTTTGCCCCTTTGTACCATAAGCACATTAGGGGCACCCTTTTTGATGTTTGGCTCGGCTGTCTTGAGCATGCCATGTAACTCAGTCAACGTCTTCGTCAGGCTGTTCATGTTATAATTCATTATGAACGTATCATAGCTCGACGGCAGTGACTGCAGTATGATGTCAGTAGCCAACTCTTGGCTAAAGGGACAGTCCAGTTTCCCTAGGTTATCAATATAACCCATCATCTTAATGACATGGGGACTTACTGGAGCATCCTTTGGTAGCTTGCACTCAACTAGAGATTTAACCGTCTGGTATCTCTCAGTTCGAGCCTGCTCCTGAAACATCGCTTTCAGGCTAGTGATCATCTCGATCGGTGACACCACGTTCTCATATTGCTTCTGCAAGTCCGAGTTCATGGTAGCCAGCATCAGATAAGTCACATCGACCACATCATTAGAATGCTTATCCCAAGCATTCTTTTCTGTCTGCGAGGCATTGGAACGGTACTTCTCGGGGAGAACTCTATCAAGGACATAGTCCCTTTTCTCCTGTCTGAGAACAATTCTCAGATTCCGATACCATTCAAGAAAATTAGATCCATTTAACTTGTCCTTCTCAAGGACGGATCTCAGGGAGAAATTGTTGTTTGAGCTAGACATTACTGGATCAAAAGAGGTAGAGGGTAAGTTATCATGTTCAATAAAAAGAGTAAACTTAACAATTAAGAAAACTCGCATTATATTCAAAACTATGTTTCCTCAAATGAATATAATGATCCAAGATCCATATTTCACTAAAACCCGAGCGAGCCACTGGCTGTCACTCAAATCTTAGTTATATAGGTAAACAACACTTTGCTAATCATATCCAATATGACTCTTGGTTGTGGATAAAACATCTTATGTTCTAACCACCTGATGTCTCTGAGCCCAGAACTTCTGATAGCCCATTCAAGTAAACTAATCTCTTCAGTCATGTAATAGTTGATGTCATGCACTGCAAGCCCATCAACACAATTACCTACTGCCTTACTCATGTAACTGCAGATACCTTGCACTGCAAGCCTATCACGCAATGAAACGAGTCTTGACAGCTGACAAGATCGGGAAGACATCCAGAACACTTGATATTTATATTGAGGAATTATTTTTAATCCAATTTATGTTTATATTATAATTTTATATCATATATAAAATATATATCTAATATGTATATAATTGGATCGTATATTAATAAATTTTAATCAAATTAAAATTATCAGTTATTAATCAAATTAGAATCTTAATCAACCAAATGATTCAAGGTCTCGGTTTCGACATAACCGAATCAAACCAGAAAGCAAATTAACCAGAACATGCATGAACTATAATAATTAATATATGCAGAAGACACTACATGACAAAATTATTATGCACTATTGTCCTGGATCAATTCGCATGCATATATATATTATTTTAAAATCAAAACAAAAACAAGCCATGCATCACCATGCGACGTGTTGATTTAATAAGTCTATAATATGCATATAACAATACAGAAACGTTTGTCTCTAACACAACTAATATAAATATCATATATATATATATATATATATATTAAATCTACTAGACCAATTTCAATATTATACACGTACGCTCTGATACCACTGTTGGAATTCGTACCGGTTTATAACGCTTTATATATTTTAATTACGAATTCAATTTCCAGGATGCGTGTAAATATTGAATCAAATCTAGACTACAAAGTTTTGGATATACCTGGATCAATTGCAGCGGAAAAGAGATTTTGATTGACCAAGGTTTTAGAGCACTTCAAACGCCGTGCCTCTATCGGTATCCACACGCACACAAACTAGATCAAACGGGATGCTAGTGCCGTAGAGATCTAATCTCAAAATTAGCGAAGAACTGTTTCTTCTTTTATTATGTTTTAGGTTTCGGCCGCGTAAGAGATCATAAGTCAATGATCAAAGCGTCAATATATATATATAATGAACGTGTAACCTAATGGCTTGGGCTAAGCCCACTTAACAAATCCTTGCCGCTTAAGTTACTTCTCTCACGTGCACACAATCATTCATATCTTTATATGAATATTGTTTCCTTATTCCACATAGTGCACGTGAATATATATATATATATATATATATTTGCATATCTTATATGAAAAAATATATATAATATATATATATATAATATATATTATACATAAACCTAATATAATATTAATCTAGTTTGCTTAGGTGTGTGACCCAATAGGATTGAATAATATTAGTAATGGGCTTTCAAGTCCATAAGTTATAAGCGGCTTCTAGCAAAACATTATAACCATCTTATATTATACAATTGTCAAACCTTGACATTTCAACTTTAATTAGATTAAAGTACAAATGATTTCAGGACATTCCCAACAGTAAGGTCTAGCGGAGAAGCTGAATATAGGTCCATGGCGGATACTACAGATGAACTCATTTGGCTTAAGGCGTTACTTCTTGATCTTGGCGTCGAAACAAATCAGCCAATCATCATGCACTGTGACAACCAGGTCGCTATTCATATTGCCTCCAACTCTGTGTTTCATGAGCGCACCAAACATATTGACGTTGATTGCCATCATATTCGTGAGAAGGTTGAACTTGGGATTATCTCTCCAGCTTACACCAAGAGTTCTGATCAGCTTGCGGATATCTTCACCAAGGCTGCAAATTCAAAGGTCTGCAATTTTATTCAAGACATGCTTGGCTTAATTGATCTTCACCAGCCAAGCTTGAGGGGGAATGTTGGAATATGACTGTTGCACTCTTTTTCCCTTTATCTCGGTTTTTCCCAATGGGTTTTCTGGATAAGGTTTTTAATAAGGCACCATCATTTATTCTGCCGCCCAAAATAAATGATTAATGGTCTTCTCTTTATCTGTGAACAGTAATCCGGATTTGAACTTCATTCTCTCTCCTTCATTCACTTCTTCACATTTATTAGTGTTTATCCTTCTTTGTTCTATACATACTTGTATATCCTTGTACAAATCAGATTAAGGGAAATAATATATAGTTTCTCTCTATTCTCTCTTTCTCTTCTATATACACTTCCGCACCAATTTCTACATTTGGCTCCCAATTTTCCCATCTCTTTAAGTAGATCCAAGGTGTACTTTCTTTGGGATATGTGTAAGCCATTTGAAAACTGACAAACTTCAATCCCTAGGAAGTACTTGAGCTCACCGAGGTCCTTGATTTCGAATTCTGACTTGAGATAGTCCTTGGTGTCTTGAATCCCATCCTTGTCACTCCCGAAGATGATCAAGTCATCGACATATACTAGAACAACCACAATTCCCTTCGGCCCTTGCATCGTAAAGAGTGTGTTATCCAATTCTGACTTCTTGATCCCTTTGTCCATTAGGGTAGAGCTTAGTTTCTTGTATCAAGCCCTAGGGGATTATTTAAGCCCATAGATCGCCTTTCTCAACCGTAACACCTTTCTCTGTTTAACCAAGCTTTCAAGACCAGGTGGTGGAGTCATGTAGACTTCCTCTTCTAGGTCGCCTTGGAGAAATGCGTTCTTCACATCTATTTGCCAAAGATACCATTCCAAATTCACGGCCAAGGATAGAACAACCCTCACCGTAGGTTGCTTGGCCACCAGTGCAAATATATCCGTGTAGTCGTCACTATACATTTGGGTGAATCCTCTTGCAACCAATCTAGCTTTGATCCTCTCGATTTATCCACTACTTAAGTGCTTGATAGTGAACACCCACTTGGAGCTTACGACCCTCTTTCCTCCCGGAAGATCAGATTCGTCCTACGTATAATTCTTGATCATGGCTCCAACCTCGTCATCGACCGCCCTGGTCCACTCTTTCTTTTCCTTGGCCTCCTCGTAGGTTGAGGGAATAATATGCTCGTCAATCTTTCCAAGAAATGCTTGGTGTTCCGGAGGCAAAAGGGCGAGAGAACATATGGCTTGGATTGGGTGTGCTATGGCCTCATAGTTGTAGAACACCCTCTTGTCTTTCCACATGGATGGGTCGCTTCAGATTCTCTCACTTCTTCTAAGTGGTTGAACGATCTCATCTTGGGCGACCTCTTGGTGATCAGCTTCATCTTGGATCTCCGGTTCTTGGATCTCCTCTTGAACGCTAGTTTCTTCTCTCGGTTCTCCTTCTTGGTCATCGGTATTGGGAGCTCCTTCCTCCTATTGGGTCTCATCTAAGTCTCCATTAGTGGCCGCCTCTTCACTTGTTGAAACCGGTCCTCCAAGGTGATCAAGTAAGAACTTCAGGGATGTTCCCTGGTCTGAAGAGGTTGGAAGATCCTTTAGATTTTCCCAATCTTTCTCCTCATAGTATCCTTGATCGTCTATAAACTTCACATCTCGGGAGACAAGTGTCCTCTTGGTGATCGGATCATAGCACTTGTACCCTTTTTAGGTCGTTGAGTAGCCTAGGAACATGCTTTTGGTGCTCTTCGGTTCTAGCTTGTTCCTCAACACTCCGGGCACTAGGACAAAACAAACACAACCAAAAACCCTTAGATGTTCTAAAGAGGGTCTAGATTTAGTTAGTACCTCAAAGGGTGAATGATCTCCAAGGATCTTTGTCGGTGTTCGATTGATTAGGTAGCAAGCCATCATTACGGCATCTCCCCAAAATCTCTTTGGGACATTGGTGTGGAACATCATGGACCGTGCCACCTCCATTAGATGTCGATTCTATCTTTCGGACACGTCGTATTGTTGTAATGTGTATGGGCATGACGTTTGATGAACGATCCCTTTTTTGGCCAAGTATTCTTTGAACTTGTGGCTTGTGTATTCACCACCGTTATCCGACCTAAACACTTTAATATTGGCATTATAATGGTTAATCACATGATTTTTAAAGTTAGTGAATGCTTCAAATACCGTATCCTTTGATGGGAGTAAAGTAACCCAAGTATATTTTGATTTTTCATCAATAAAAGTCACAAAATACTCGTTGTTATCTCTAGATAAGCATTGAGATGTCCACACGTCTGAATGCACTAAATTGAAACAATTTTCATAAATAGTAGTTGATTTAGGAAACACTTCTTTGTACTACTTTCCCACAATACAAGACTCACAATTTAAATGATAAAAAATAACATTTGGTAACATAAGTTCAAGTGCTCTAGCATGTGGATGTCCTAATCTAGAATGCCAAATTGCATTATTTAAGACTCCTAAACTAGAAGCAAAAGAAAATGATCTTGGTGTAGTATCCTCAATGACATAGAGTTCATCTTTGGTACCACCTTCTCCAATGATCTTTCTCGAATCAATATCCTGAAAATACACATCATTAGGACCAAAAATAGCATAGCAATTCAAGTCTTTAGTGGCTCTTTTAACCGACAATAAATTACTAGCAAAATTGGGCATATAAAAAGCTTTCGAATTCTTTTCAAATAATTTTAAATCACCAATTCCCTTGATCGGTATCCTATCACCATTAGTTATCATCACATTTTCCTTAGCATTTTCAATGTGCTCTAGCAATTTCTCATTACTAATCATGTGGTGTGAAGCACTCGAATCCACAATCAAAGCACTACTAGGTTTATGGGAAAAGAAAGTGATACCGGATTCTTTAAGGGACTTGATGATGGCCTTCAAATCGGATTTCTTCACAAAGTCGCCTTGGTTCACCTCTTCTCCTTGCTTGGATGAGCCGGCTTGGGCTTGGTCACTTTTTGTGTGCCCGTAGTTAGTTCTTGGCTGCCTTTGGTCAAAGAACTTCGACTTGAGGTGAGGGTTAAGCACCCAACATCGTGCCTTCGTGTGACCGCTTTTCTTGCAATGGTCGCACCATAGGTCATGGTTCGACCGATTGTTCCTCCGGTCTTGGAACTGCCCATAGACTCCCTTGTGAGCCGTTGGAAGCTCCCCCTTTTCACTAAACAAGCCTTGAGAACCTTGTTCTCTTTGAACTTATGAGCACACACATCATCAAGCATTGGAAGCTTGTCGGATCGTAGGAGGTGTTTGATGAGGCCGCTATATGCCGAATTTAAGGTAAGGAGAAGTTCGAAGACTTTATCTTGCTCCCTCCTCTCATTGAGCACCACTGGATCCATAGAACTAGGTCGGAGCATCTCCAATTCGGCCCAAAAGAAGCGATACTTCCCAAAATGTTTGGTAAATTCCAAGTCTTCTTGGCTAAGCTTGTTGAGGGCTTTCTTCACCTCGAACACACGGCTAAGGTTGGTCATTTTCCCGTAGAGATTCTTGAGAGTCTCCCAAAGCTCACTTGCGGTCTCAGGATATGAGTAAGCCTCAAATATTGGAGCTTCAAGGCCATTTTGAAGGATGGCCAACACGGTTTGGTCCTCTTGGAACCATTTAACCTCCTTGACTCGCTTAGCCTCTTCATCGTCTTCTTCATCCGATGAGTCAGCTTTGAGTTCCTTCGGAATGAGGCTTAAATCGATGTGACTCCATAGCCCACGACCGCATAATAAAGTTTTGGTGGTTCTGGACCACAAGAGATAGTTCCCTCCTTTGAGTGTGACCGGAACAACAAGAGGTTTGGATGAAATTTGATCCATGTCTTTGAAGATTTGAGAAGAGAATGAAGTTTTTGAATTTGAATGGAACCGGGAAAATCAAGATTTGAATTTTTCGAGAGTTTTAGATGGTAATCGAGAGATTTGAAGAGATTTGAAAGGGAAGTAAAAGAGAATGGAGCTAATAATCAAAGATCATTACTCTGATACCATGTTAGAATTTGCAGAATAGGAGATTAAGATTGAGAGAGTTTCGGATAGAGAAAGAAAGTGTAGAGAGAGAGTATGAACTTGATTAATTTTATTAATTCAAGATAATTTACAAAGGTGTGCAAACAAGGTTTAAATAAACATAAAACAATCTAAAAGAGGAAAGAGGCCGTTTGAAATGAAACGGTCACTTTAAATCCAAACGGTCGGATCGGTCGGGTCACTATCGTCTCAATGCTTGGGACGTATCGATGCTCGGGACGCTGATCAGTCGCTATCGGGACCAATCCTCGAGTGGATATGTGCAGGTCAACGCAGGACGAGACTCGCGTGTGTTTGTCAACGCGGGGTCCCAAACAGCGCCGTTCTGTGTGATCCGCGACCCGCGTGTTGTGCCTCGAGGACTCGCATAGTGTGGATTGATGCCGCACGTACTGCGGGTCGAGGCCCTTCCTTGTGTGTCTCGATTCTTCTGATATGTGGACCCGCATACTGTGACTCGATGTCATACGTACCGTCGGTCGAGGATTTCATTTTCGCGTCTTGGTTTCTTCTGATACGCGATTCCGACCATCCGACACTTTATTTTCTTCTGTTTTATTTACCTTGGGTATTTTACCCATGGTATTTTATTTCCAATGCTCAATACTTTACCCATTCCTACCTATCCTTGGAATGATACTTCTATGGATTTTGTGTTGGGACTGCCTAGAACTAAGAATGGTAGAGAATCTATCTTTGTTGTGGCTGATAGGTTGTCAAAAATGGCTCATTTCATTGCATGTAACAGAACTAATAATGCATTGCACATAGCTGATCGTTTCAATAGGGAAATTGTTTGCATTCATGGTGATACAACCCCAAAATTGTTCAGAACTATAGTTTTGGAACCATGTTGATGGAATCAAACCGCTGATCTTACGAATCTCTCGGTTTGATCAATAGATGAGACGAAATGAAATTGAGATGGTGGCTATTCTGCCCTTGTGATGAGTTCACAAATCTTTTCTCAAGGAATCGCACATAAAAGACATAGATTCAAATGTTTACTAAGTAAAGACATCTCATCTAACTTAGATAAACAAAACAAAAAGCATAAGCTTTAGAGAAAACTCTCTTTTTCAAAAAAAAATTTATATTATATTTACAATGAAACAATGGAGCTTTTTATAGCTCTTACATGAAAATCTTTACAATAAATTACACTAAATAAAAATATTTACATTTAAACAAAAGAGAATGATAGGTAAATCAAATAAGTCTTCTTTCCACCAATTTAGCCTTTATGTTGAATGAGAATCCTTGAATATTTTGTGAAGTTATGAAAGATGAGATCCTCATAATAATTTTTGTATTGAAGACCTTTATTTACTCCTTTTAGCTCTAATACTAGATGATAACGCCCTAAAATTGTTCAGGACAATGGTTTTGGAGCCATGTTGATGGTATCAAACCGCTGGTCTTACGACTCTCTCGGTTTGATCAATAGATGAGACGAAATGAAATTGAGATGGTGGCTATTCTGCCCTTGTGATGAGTTCACAAATCTTTTCTCAAGGAATCGCACATAAAATACATAGATTCAAATGTTTACTAAGTAAAGACATCTCATCTAACTTAGATAAACAAAACAAAAAGCATAAGCTTTAGAGAAAATTCTCTTTTTTCCAAACAAATTCTATATTATATTTGCAATGAAACAATGGAGCTTTTTATAGCTCTTACATGAAAATCTTTGCAATAAATTACACTAAATAAAAATATTTACATTTAAACAAAAGAAAATAATAGGTAAATCAAATAAGTCTTCTTTCCACCAATTTAGCCTTTATGTTGAATGAGAATCCTTGAATATTTTGTGAAGTTATGAAAGATGAGATCCTCATAATAATTTTTGTATTGAAGACCTTTATTTACTCCTTTTAGCTCTAATACTAGATGATAACGCCCTAAAATTGTTCAGGACAATGGTTTTGGAGCCATGTTGATGGTATCAAACCGCTGGTCTTACGACTCTCTCGGTTTGATCAATAGATGAGACGAAATGAAATTGAGATGGTGGCTATTCTGCCCTTGTGATGAGTTCACAAATCTTTTCTCAAGGAATCGCACATAAAATACATAGATTCAAATGTTTACTAAGTAAAGACATCTCATCTAACTTAGATAAACAAAACAAAAAGCATAAGCTTTAGAGAAAATTCTCTTTTTTCCAAACAAATTCTATATTATATTTGCAATGAAACAATGGAGCTTTTTATAGCTCTTACATGAAAATCTTTGCAATAAATTACACTAAATAAAAATATTTACATTTAAACAAAAGAAAATAATAGGTAAATCAAATAAGTCTTCTTTCCACCAATTTAGCTTTTATGTTGAATGAGAATCGTTGAATATTTTGTGAAGTTATGAAAGATGAGATCCTCATAATAATTTTTGTATTGAAGACCTTGATTTACTCCTTTTTTTTAATACTCCATCATGATACTCCTTTTAGCTCTAATACTAGATGATAACGCCCTAAAATTGTTCAGGACTATGGTTTTGGAACCATGTTGATGGTATCAAACCGCTGGTCTTACGACTCTCTCGGTTTGATCAATAGATGAGACAAAATGAAATCGAGATGGTGTCTATTCTTTTAGTTGTATAACTCTCTGAGAATCACCAAGTGAATGAGGATGGATTTGTGAATTAGATAGATCGAAGAACGCCACTCAAGGGTGTGAAAGCCCTTGTGATGAGTTCACAAATCTATTCTCAAGGAATCGCACACAAGAGACATAGATTAAAATGTTTACTAAGTAAAGACATCTCATCTAACTTAGATAAACAAAACAAAAAGCATAAGCTCTAGAGAAAACTCTCTTTTTTCCAAAAATTTCTATATTATATTTACAGTGAAACTGATATGATCCTAACCAGCAAAGACAATGAGGACTTGGAGTCTAAGGAGCAGCTTGTACTCGAGGAGGCAATGGAGAGTAGAAATGAAGACTTGGAGCAGATTGACACCCATGGAGTTGAAGACAAGCTAAAGGTTCCAACCGGACCTATGACCAGATCAAGAGCCAAGGAGTTTAACCAAGCCCTTTGCATGCTTCTCACGCAAGTAAAGAGTGGGTTAGAAACATTGGCTAATCCAACCAAATTGGTTGTGATACAATGAGTTTCTGCCCTTGGTAATTAAGGTTGGTAATGCGAATTGTACTCGTTTTCCTTCAATGTGTTTTTTCCAAGTAGTTTTTGCATTAAAGTTTTAATGAGGCAAGGAGAACTACCTTATCATGGCCTTTTACCAACTCTTTTAGGCCCAAAACGAAATGGCATGTTTTGTAGCCTATTTCTGATTTTTAAGTTACTAAAATAAGGATTAATGAGATTAATTCTGTTTTCTAGGTGCTCTGCATGTTGAACATTCATTTTGAACGTTTTTGAAGTCTTTTCCTTCTCTATATGTATTTTGAATTTGCCATGAATAATATCATCAAACTTTTTATCTAAAACCTCTACAAATTTGTTTGATCATTGTATTACTGTGTCATATGTAATACATCTTGATTTTGGCATTTGGTGTGTAATATCCTTGTCGAATTCAAGTCTTTTGTTAGATCTGCTGCAATTCCTTGAAGAAATCATCACTTCTGATTTTTATCTCTTGATCAGAGACTCTTCATTTATGAACTTGATCAAATGAATGTTTGTGGGCTAGATCTCTTACGGAGATCGTATTAAGTGGTATTAGAGCCCACTTTGAATCAGGTTGTATCTACCCTTTCAGTTTTTTTCAGTTTCTGCGTAAATTTTGTCTCGTTTATTTAATGATGAACGCGTATCTGTTTTGCATGATTTTTAATTGATTCGTGTAGATCAAATTGTGAACTAAAAGAATCTGTATTAGATCTTGTGTTTTGGATAAAAAGTCTTCGACTTCTTGTCTTTACAAAATTCGACTCTACATCTGACCGTTAAAACCGAATTGAATTCTAGTCAGAAACTGTTTTGTTGTTTGATCCTTGCCTAAAAACGTTTTTCTTCATTTCTGGAGCATTTTACTTGTTTAAAAACGTGATTTGAATCATGTACAATGGTGGATACTGAAGATGATGAAACCAATACCTCTCATCCCAACAAATTGTTATTAGAACCTCTCACAGCTACCATGGTTAAAATGATGGATGAAAAACTCGAGGCCTTTCGCCTTGAACGCAATACGCCTGAACCGAATGTAAATTAGAAATCAAGAGAGACCATGAAGAGAACCTAGAGGAGATGAAGAGGCACAAGAGTACTACAACCAATCTTCTTCCCACCGTAGCCAAAGGAGACGTACACGTGAAAGAGAGAGACCACCACCAAGGGACGATTTTGGAGGTCTTAAGATCATAATCCCTCCTTTCCATGGCACTAACGATCCAGATGCGTATCTAGAATGGGAAAAGAAGATTGAGCTTGTGTTTGTCTGCCAGAAGTACACCAAAGAGAACAAAGTGAAAGCAGCAGTGACTGAGTTCTTTGATTACGCATTGAGTTGGTGGGATCAACTTATCACCATGAGAAGAAGAACTGGTGATTACCCCATTGATACCTGGACACAAATGAAAAATATTATGAGGAAAAGGTTTGTCCTAAGCCATTACCATCGAGAGCTGCATCACAAGTTAAGGAACTTAGTCCAAGGGAACAAATCAGTGGAGGAATATTACAAGGAGTTGGAAACCTTGTTGTTAAGGGCTGATGTTCACGAAAACAATAAGGCAACAATGTCAAGGTTTATGGGAGGCTTGAACCGTGAGATTCAAGACAGACTTAAAACACAGCACTATGAGGAACTTGATGAGATGCTTCACAAATCAGAAGAAGAACTCCCAAAAACAGTTACTATGCATCAAAGTATAACCATCCCCGTGACGAGAAGCCAAGTTTTCAACGTGAGTCTAAGCCTTTCACCAAACCACGTTCTGATTTTCAAGATCAAGATGTGAAAGGCAAAGCAAAAGAAACTTCTACACGAAGCAGAGATGTAAGGTACTTCAAATGTCAAGGTTTTGGTCATTACGCAAGTGACTGCATTAATAAGAGGGTTATGATTCTAAGGGACAATGGGGAGTTAGAATCAGAAGATGAGTCACAAGGAGAAGTATCTTCAGAGGAATTTGTAGAAGCTCCAATCAAAGGTGAATTGCTTGTAACTATGAGATCTCTAAGTGTTCTACCAAAGAACAAAGAGCAGGAGCAACGTGAGAATCTCTTTCATACACGGTGCTTGGTGAAAGAAAAGGTTTGTAGTCTCATCATTGATGGAGGAAGTTATACCAACGTGGCAAGTGAGACTATGGTGAACAAGCTTGGTTTGGAGATCATCAAACACCCAAAGCCTTATGCACTTCAATGGCTCAATGACAGTGGAGAGATGGTTGTGAACACTCAAGTTAAGGTTCCTCTTTCCATTGGGAAATATGAAGATGAGATTTTGTGTGATGTTTTGCCCATGGAAGCAAGTCACATACTGCTTGGTAGACCTTGGCAATCTTATCGAAAGGTTATGCATGATGGCTTCACAAATCGACATATCTTTGAGTTTAAAGGAAGAAAGACCATCTTAACACCTTTGACCCCTCAAGAAGTCCACAATGATCAGGTCAATTTAAAGAAAAGAGAAGAGAAATCAGTTGTTTAGTCCAGTCTTGTGGTAACAAAAGGTAAGTCCCAAACTCATTCACAAAGATCTAAAATCCTTTTTGGTTTTAAAGAAACACTTGCTAGTATTGCTAACCCTACACCGGAGCTTCCGAGTATTATTAATTGCCTTTTACATGATTATAGTGATGTGTTTCCACAAGATGAAACCACTGGATTACCTCCAATTTGTGGCATAGAACATCAGATTGATTTCATTCCAAGAGCTTCTTACCTAACAAACCAGCTTATAGGACTAATCCGATTGAAACAAAAGAGCTGGAGAAGCAAGTTAAAGAACTCATGAAGAAAGGATATATAAGAGAAAGCATGAGTCCATGTGCAGTTCCTGTTTTACTAGTGCCTAAGAAGGATGAAAGTTGGCGCTTGTGTGTAGATTGCAGAGCCATCAATAACATCACGATGAAGTATCGCCACCCTATTCCTAGATTAGATGACATGGTTTATGAACTGTTTGGTGCTTGTGTTTTTCCTAAAATTGATTTGAAAAGTGGATATCACCAGATTAGGATGAAAGAGGGTGATGAATGGAAAACTGCATTTAAAACTAAACAAGGGTTATATGAATGGTTAGTTATGCTATTTGGGCTAACAAATGCACCTAGTACTTTCATGGGACTTATGAATCATATACTTAGAAAGCATATAGGTGTCTTTGTGGTTGTGTACTTTGATGACATCCTGATTTACTCTAAGAGCTTAGAAGAGCATGCTAAACATCTTGAAGCTATTCTGAATTTACTTAGGGAAGAAAAGCTTTATGCAAACCTGAAAAGTGTACTTTTTGCACAGATAATCTTGTCTTTTTAGGTCTTGTTGTAAGTGCAGGAGAAATCAAAGTTGATGAGGAAAAAGTTAAGGCAATCAGAGATTGGCCATGTCCCAAAAGTGTAAGTGAAGTGAGGAGCTTTCTTGGACTAGCTGGCTTTTATAGGAGGTTGGGAGGGATTTTAGCTGAGTGGCTTCACCACTCACAGAAGTGATCAAGAAAGAAGTTGGATTCAAATGGGAGGATGCACAAGAAAAAGCATTCCAAGCCCTTAAAGAGAACCTTACTAACTCTCCTCTTCTTATACTACCTGATTTTGTGAAAACATTTGAAATTAAATGTGATGCCTCAGGAGTTGGTATTGGTGCTGTTCTTATGCAGGATAAGAGACTTATAGCTTACTTTAGCGAAAAGCTTGGAGAAGCCACATTGAACTATCCAACTTATGACAAGGAGCTATACGGTTTAGTAAGGGATTTGCAAACATGGCAGCACTATCTCTGGCCAAAGGAATTCGTGATACACACATATCATGAATCTCTCAAACACATCAAAGGGCAACATAAACTTAACAAATGTCATGCCCGATGGATAGAGTTTATTGAGACTTTTCCCTACGTGATAAAGTATAAAAATGGTAAAGATAATGTAGTGGCAAATGCATTATCTCAAAGGTACATTTTGCTAAACTCTTTAAATGCTAGATTACTTGGTTTTGAACAAATAAAGAGCTTGTATGAATCTTTTAGTGATTTTAGCACTGCTTTCAAGTCATGTGAGAAATTTGCTTCTGGTAAGTACTATAGACATGAGGGTTACTTGTTTTATGATAATAGACTTTGTGTACCTCACTCTTCTTTGAGAGAATTATTTATAAGGGAAGCACATGGTGGTGGCTTGATGGGGCATTTTGGTATAGCCAAGACTCTGAAAGTGATGCAAGACCACTTTTATTGGCCTCTTATGAAACGTGATGTTGAGCGCCTGTGTCAAAGGTGTATAACTTACAAACTAGCCAAAGCTAAGAACCAGTCCCACGGTTTGTATACTCCTCTCCTTATCCCTTTGCATCCATGGCATGATATTTCAATGGATTTTGTAGTTGGTTTGCCTAGAACTAAAACAGGAAAGGACTCCATCTTTGTAGTGGTTGATAGGTTTTCAAAAATGGCACACTTCATTCCATGTCATAAAACTGATGATGCTATGCATGTTGCTCACTTGTTCTCTAGGGAGATTGTTAGATTGCATGGTATGCCTAAAAGCATTGTTTCGGATAGAGATACTAAATTTCTTAGTTATTTCTGGAAAACTTTGTGGTCCAAGCTAGGAACTAAACCGTTATTTTCTACTACTTGTCACCCGCAAACCGATGGACAAACTGAAGTAGTTAATAGAACTTTACCAACTTTGTTGCGTGCTCTTGTTAAAAAGAATTTGAAATCATGGGAAGAATGCTTGCCTCATGTAGAATTCGCATATAATCATGCAATGCATTCAGCTACAAAGTATTCACCTTTTGAAATTGTTTACGGATTCAATCTGCTTTCTCCTTTGGATTTGATGCCTTTACTTTTGAGTGAAAGAATAAGCATGGATGGGCAAAAGAAGGCAGAGTTGGTTAAGCAAATCTATGAAAAGGTGAAAAAGAACATTGAGGAGAAGACAAAGCTGTATGAGAAACACGCCAACAAAGGACGAAAGGAAGATGTGTTCAATGAAGGGGATCTTGTGTGGGTTCACCTTCCGAAGGAGAGATTTCCCAAAGAGAGAAAATCAAAGTTGATGCCCAGAATAGATGGCCCTTTCCAAATCCTTAAGCGCATCAACAACAATGCTTATCAACTCGATCTCCAAGGTAAGTACAACATAAGTAAAAGCTTTAATATTTTTGACCTATTGCCTTTTGTTTCAGATGAATCAGATTTGAGGACAAATCCTTTTCAAGAGGGAGGAGATGATATGATCCTAACCAGCAAAGATAATGAGGAGTTGGGGTCTAAGGAGCAGCTTGTACCCGAGGAGGCAATGGAGAGTAGAAATGAAAACTTGGAGCAGATTGACACCCATGGAGTTGAAGACAAGCTAAAGGTTCCAACCGGATCTATGACCAAATCAAGAACCAAGGCGTTTAACCAAGCCCTTTGCATGCTTCTCACGCAAGTAAAGAGTAGGTTAGAAACATTGGCTAATCCAACCACATTGGTTGTGATTCAAGCAGTTTCTGCCCATGGTAAATAAAGGTTGGTAATTAGAATTGTATTTTTTTTCTTTCAATGTGTTTTTCCCATGTGGTTTTCGCATTAAGGTTTTAATGAGGCAAGGAAAATTACCTTATCATGGCCTTTTACAAACTCTTTTAGGCCCAAAACGAAATGGCATGTTTTGGAGCCTATTTCTGATTTTTTAATTTAGTAAAATAAGGATTAATGAGGTTATTTTTGTTTTCTAGGTGCTCTGCATGTTGAGCATTCATTTTGAACGTTTTTGAAGTGTTTTCCTTCTCTATATGTATTCTGAATTTGCCATGAATAATATCATCAAACTTTTTATCTAAAACCTCTCTACAAATTTGTTTGATCATTGAATTAGTGTTTCATATCTAATACATCTTGATTTTGGCATTTGGTGTGTAATATCCTTGTCGAATTCAAGTCTGAAAGTTCAAAGGCCTTTCACATTCTTTGAAAGTTTCTCTTCGATCATCCATTCACCTTCCAACAATACATCATTCCATCTCCATTCAGAATCCTTTTGTTAGATCCACTGCAATTCCTTGAAGAAATCGTCACTTCTGATTTTTATCTCTTAATCAGGGACTCTTCATTTACCAACTTGATCAAAGGAACGTTCATGGGCTAGATCTCTTACGGAGATCGTATTAGAAACAATGGAGCTTTTTATAGCTCTTACATGAAAATCTTTAAAATAAATTACACTAAATAAAAATATTTACATTTAAACAAAAGATAATAATAGGTAAATCAAATAAGTCTTCTTTCCACCAATTTAGCCTTTATGTTGAATGAGAATCCTTGAATATTTTGAGAAGTTATGAAAGATGAGATCCTCATAATAAATTTTGTATTGAAGACCTTAATTTACTCCTTTTTTTGATACTCCATCACATGGCATGCCTAAGTCTATTGTTTCCGATAGGTATACAAAATTTCTTAGCCATTTTTGGAAGACATTGTGGTCTAACCTAGGAACTAAGTTGTTATTTTGTAATACATGTCATCCCCAAACTGATGGAAAAATTGAAGTTATTAATAGAATCTTAGGAACACTTTTGCGTGCATTGATTAAAAAGAACTTGAGAACTTTGGAAGAATGCTTATGTTATACTGAATTTGCTTACAATCATGATGTGCATTCTACTTCTAAGTATTCTCCTTTTCAAATATTCCCACCTCTCATTTTGATTTGATGCCTTTGCCTTTGTTCAACATATTTATGAGAACCAATTTAGATGGAAAACAAAAAAATCTACTTAGATGAAAAAAAAAAGGCAGACTTGGATGGAAAGAACCAACTTAGATGGAAAACAAATGGCAGATTTGGTCCAGCAGATTCATGAGAATGATAGAAAGAACATTGAAGAAAAGACCAAGCTTTATGCTAAGCATGCTAACAAAGGGAGACGTGAGATGATCTTGGAAGTTGGTGATCTGGTTTGGGTGCATCTAAGGAAAGAAAGGTTCCCTGAAGAGAAAAATTCCAAACTCATATGATCATGCCAACTGATCAGGAACCAACACCCATGCTTGTACCTGTGTTTGAACCAGAGGAGGAGCTTGAACTAGAGAAGCAGCTTGAACCTGTGGATGAGCTTGTAGCTGAGGATGTTCTTATCACACCAGCTAGTCCAATGACTTGATCAAGAGCTAAGAAGTTTAACCAAGCTGTTGGAGGATTGATTAATCAAATATGGAGCCAACCTAATCAAGATAGCAAGTATGGAGGTAAAGTGATTTCAACAACTGGAAAAAGTGTCTCAGTTGTACTCTTTTTCCCTTGTCAAGTTTTGTCCCAATGGGTTTTCTTGACAAGGTTTTTAATGAGGCAACTATTTCACTTCATAATTGCCCATTTGTTGAATTATAAAGCTCTAAGGCCATTTCTCTATGACAATCACGTTTTTCATTAGTAAAGGGGATGATTTTTCAAGTTCAAACTTTGTTTTAATTTTCTGTCATTTTCGAGACAATTTTGGAGCTTTTTCCAAAACTTGTCCCTTCTTCTTCACTTCTTCTCTTTATAACTCCCTTGTAATCTCAGTTCTGAACTTATCTAGCTTTTTATTCTCAAACCCTTTCTAAGAACTAGATCAAATCGGTAAATCAAAGGCTCTCTAATAACCTTTGTTTGACCCATCGATCCATCGGTAAATCAAGAGTCCTTCTGCAGCTCTAGTGTGAACCTTCGTTCCATCATTGATCCATTGATTCCCTTGCTGACTCTCGAATCTGGATCTGTCCTCAACCTATCAAAGTGTCGATCTAAGTGGCATCTCACCACAAACTCATGCCAAGGATTGATGGTCTTTTTGAGATAACAAGAAGAATCTACAATAATACATATCAAATTGATCTTCAAGATAAGTACAATATTAGTTACAGTTTCAATGTTTCTGATCTTATTCCTTTTATTGCAGATGAAACAAATTTGAGGTCAAATCCTTTTCAAGAGGGAGAGTGATCTACAAATCGGTGGTAAGCCTTAGAACCTGACACGATGGATGGGACCACAAGATGGCGTTCTGTAATATCCCGAAACCAAAATTCTGATTTTGGGAAGGGGGTGTCGATCGACACCAGCTGTGGGTGTCGATCGACAGCAAGTGTTGCGGTTTGGTCGGTTTTAGAATTAAATGCTTGGTTTGCATCGCGGTTAAGGGAAACCCTAGGGCTCGGCTATAAAAGAGATTTTTCAGCCTGTGGCCGTATTTTGGGAGAGGAGAAAAGAGAGAATCTCAGTTGAGAGAGTTTGTGGAGAGTTTTTGAAGGATTGTTGCAAAGAAATCCTTCGAAAACCTTCTCGTGTGTTTCTAGTGGCGTAGGGTTAATCGTGTTGCGTGGCTAGCATCGTTAGAGCCTTGTTCCTGCGAGTTTTGATCGTTGTTCGTCGCTGGTTTAGTCCGTTATCATTCCTTGTTCTTTATAAAATTGAGGTGAGTACGTGATTAGTTTGTTAGGGATTGAATGATTGAATTGTTGTAATTCGTGTGATAAGTGGGTATTGAAACATGTGTGATCTTGTTGAGGAAACGAATCGAGTCTGCGTGAGGATTTTGACTCGGCTTCGGTTTCTGCGGGAGGTGTCGATCGACACCTAGTGGAAGTGTCGATCGACACTCATGAGAGGTGTCGATCGACACCACTTGTTAAATCATGAAATTAGCATACTTGTTAATTGTTGCATATTTGATGATTGTTGCATATCTATTGAATGTTGGTTATTCGCGTAGTAATTGGCATGCTATTTCCCTATTATGTAATCGGTAGACGGGATGACCGCTTCACTGAGTATTTATGATAATACTCACGCAACTCTGTTTTTCCCTTTGAGTTGCATGTAAAGGAAAAGTGTGAGATCGTGGAATCATGGCTGGGACGAGAGGATGATAGGGATTGTGTTTTGTTGTTTAGTCTAGCGAACCGTTTGCTAGGTTGCTAGTTATTTATTCCTGAATATGGTTATGTGAGTTGAATTATATTTTTCAAATCGAATAAATGCTTAATATGGTTTATTGGTTTATTAATTTGCTTATTTGGGCTATTCGGTTTATGAGTTCCGCAGTATAAATGTTAGTATATAAAAAAAAAAGTTTGGTTGTTTCACGTTCGCTCTTTCTGGTTGTCAAGTGATGGTCGAAGATGGAGATCAGACACAATGGTGATCACTCTTTCGTGTGAGATCAGATTGATGAGATGATGATGGATCGATAGCACAACACAGAGGGGTGATGATTCTCTGATAGGTACTGATGTTCTCCCTTATGTGAATCACACACACAAGCTGAAACAAGGCTGAGAATTCTGCTCAGGAATGCTCAAAGAAAATTCAGTTCTTTAATGATAGGAAAAAAGTTGTGGTGGCTACAATGCTGCAATGGGACTTTATGAACAGTCCTTCAACTTGAACCTTCTAGGGTTCTTACTCAAAACAACAGGAATTTTAAAAAAAACAGCAAGAAGTTTAAAAACTAATCTAAACAAAGTGCAGAGTTTCCATTAAAGCCAGAAAAGGAAACTATGGCCAGGACTTAAAATAAAAGAGGTGATTTCATTTTTTCTTGGTTCATAGTGTTGTGGAAGGCTTGAATGACCTGCAAAGACAATATCTAAATTGAAAAACTCACCTTGATGTGTTTCTTGGTCAGATGTGCTAAGAGCTTGAAAATTGGAATAGAAGTCTTCATGTAGTTCTTCAAGCTCTTCATCTTCTTCTGATGATGGTTCTTGATCAATCTTGAAGATATCTTCTTCTTTCGTGTTTGTCGCAGAGATGGCGAGCTCTCATGTCCTTTGGTGTGTTCTTATGGGATCAAGGTTGACAAGAAGTAGTTTTGGAGCTAAAGATGCAACGAAGACTTGCGCAGCAAGGTTGATCCTCCTAGTTAATTACTTGGACTTTGATCTTGTCATTGGACCGGGTCGAACTATTGGCATTGGTATTGGAGTTGGTTCGTAGTCTGAACTTATGTCCTCATCATTCCCTCTCTCTTCAAGAGGTTTTGACCCCAAAACAGTTTTTCCTGCATCAAAGGAGGTTAAATTTGCAACATTGAATGTATGTGATATATTAAACTCACCTGGGAGCTCAAGTTGGTAAGCATTATCATTGATACGCTTTAGGACTTTGAAAGTACCATCTTTCTCTTGGTGCTAGCTTGGACTTCCTCTTTTGTGGAAACCTCTCTGATCTAATATGTAACCAAACCCACTCTCCTGGTTCAAAGATAAGCACCTTCTGTCCCTTATCAGCTCTCCTCTTATACTCTTCAGTCTTCTTCTCAAGGTTTTCCTTGGTCTTAAGATGAATCTACTTTATAATCTCTCCTTGTTTCAATCCATCTAAGTTAACTTGATCAGCTTGTGGAATGGGTGTAAGATCCAACGGTGATAGGGGATTCAATCCGTAGACAACTTCAAAAGGTGACAACTTAGAAGCAGAGTGAGTAGCACGGTTATATGCGAATTCAATAAAAGGTATGCATTCTAACCATGTTGTCATATTTTTACCAAGTGCAGCGCGAAGGAGTGTAGAAAGTGTGCGATTTACTACCTCAGTTTGGCCATCTGTTTGAGGATGGCAAGTGGTAGAGAACAATAGTTTCGTACCTATTTTCTTCCAAAATGTTCTCCAGAAGTGACCAAGGAACTTAGTGTCCCTATCCAACACAATTGTTCTTGGAATTCCATGCAACCGAACCACCTCCTTAAAGAATAGATTAAGAATCTGTGTGGCATCAATAGTCTTGTTACATGGAATAAATTGAGCCATCTTCGAGAATCTGTCTACTACCACAAAGATAGAGTCCTTGTGCTCAATCTTTGGTAATCCTAGCACAAAATCCATATAAATGTCTACCCAAGGGGCGTTAGGTATTGGTAAAGGTAAATAAAGACCATGAGGATGTGACCTGGATTTTGCTTTGTGGCAGTGCAAACATCTTGAACAGAATCTCTCAACATCTTTCTTCAAGTGTGGCCAATAGAAATGATCCATTACTACGACTAATGTTTTGTCGACACCAAAATGCCCATTAGACCTCCTTCATGTGCTCCACTAAGTATTGATCATAGGTAAATAAAGGCCATGGGTAAATTACCCACGGTAAATAAAACGGAAGAAAATAAAGTATCGGAAGAATCGGACCCGCGGTTCAGTTTGGCATCGAGGAATACAATCTGCGGTGTTAGAATTTGCGGAATTAAGAGTGTAAGAATGAGAGAACGGGTCAGATAGAAAGATTAGAGAGAAAAGAGTAAGAACTTGATTTATTAAAATAAATTCAAGATAATTTTATAAGTGTATAAAACAATGTTTAAATAGATACAAATGTGTTCTAAAAGAGGAAAGAGGTTGTTGGGATTCAAACGGCTCAATTCAAACGGTTGAGAGTGAAAGTGACCCGCGGGTCACTTTCCCTCGATGCCAGGACCGAGGAACTCGATCCGCAGGACGAGGAACTCGATCCGCAGGACGAGGAACTCGATCCGCAGGACGAGGAACTCGATCCGCAGGACAAGGACATGTCGTTGTCACTCGGATCCTTGATTGTCAACGCGGGACAGAAAGTCAACGTGCACCTCGCATGTCACGCGTGATCGTGGCACCGTCCCGTGCCTCGATTCTTCAAGTACCGCGAGTCGAGTCTGTTCTTATCACAAGTGACATCGGTACGTAACCCGTTTACCTGAATAGGGTCTGCGTGTTTATCTAATTACCCGGTACCGCGACCTGACTCCTTGTCTCGACGATCCACGTACTGGCATCGATGTCACACGTACTGCGGGTCGAGTTTCTTTGTCCCGCGTCTCGTGCATTCTCAATATGCGGGTCCGTCTGTCCTGATACTCGATTCGCATACTGTGTCTCAATGCCACATTACCTCGGGTCGAGGATTCCGTTTATCCGACATGTTCCTCTTTCCATTTTATTCTACCTTGGGTATTTTACCCATGGTAGTTTATTACCTATGATCAATACTCCCCCTCAAGCTTAGCAAAAAAGGATTTAGGCTAAGCTTGGAAACCCACAACACATTATCTCATTAAAAACCTTAGTAAGAAAAACCTCATGGGATAAAAACTTACTAAGGGGAAAAGAGTGTAATGGTCATGGGAAGGGGACTTGATCACGGTTTGGTCAAGTACACAAGTCCAAGTTTGCTAAAGATGTGATTACAAACTTTGAGCCTTGCGGCCTTGGTGAGGATTTCCGCCAATTGGTCTTCACTTCTTGTATAGCATGGAAGAGTTATTCCTTTCTCGTACCTTGTGGCAATCAATCTCGATGTGTTTGGTTCTTTCGTGAAACACCAAGTTTGTTGCAATGTGGATGGCGGCTTGGTTGTCACAATGCATTGTGATCGAATGATCTTGTATGACGCCTAAGTGTAACAAGATCCCCTTTAGCCAAGTAAGCTCATTGGTGGGCTTCTTCATCGCCCTATACTCGGCCTCGACACTTGAATATGATATGGACTTTTGCTTCTTAGTTTTTCATGTGACCAAGTTCCCTCCAAGGAACATGCAATAGCCGGTTGTAGACCTTTGGTCATTGCGGTCTCCGGCCCAATCTGCATCACAATAGCCAACTAGCTTCGTGGCTCCGTTCATTCCCATCCAAATGCCTTGAACGGGGCTTTCTTTCAAATATCAAAGTATCCATTCCACCATGTTCCAATGGTGCACATTTGGCTCATTCATATGTTGACTCACTTGGTTGACCGCGAAGCAAAGATCCAGTCTCGTGAGTGTTAAGTAGATCATCTTCCCGACCAATCTTTGGTATTGAGACGGATTAGTATAGGCCTCATCTTCAATCTCCCCCTTTTGAATGACCTTGTAGCCTTCCTCTAGAGGAGTCTTAGCCGGTTTATCTCCCATTTTGTTCGTTTTCTTAAGAAGATCCATTGTGTACTTCCTTTAGGAGATATGTAAGCCATTTGAGAAACGGCAAACCTCAATCCCAAGGAAGTACTTGAGCTCACCAATATCCTTGATCTCAAACTCCGACTTGAGATATGCCTTAGTGATGCGGTCATCAAACCAGTAGCTAATTCGAAGCTCCATCAAACCGAATGCACAGTGCTAAACAAACCCAAAAAGGATATATGTTCACTGTTTGGAGCGTATCTACTTTGACACGAGGATTCAATGCATGAAACTACTTGGAAAATATTCACAGCTGAATTACGGAACATCTCCAAAAAGAATCAAAGTAATCCGAGTTTATATGAAGGAGTTATTCAGCGTGAAAATCAACTAATCCTGCACTTTCTCGATTTGGACACAGCAGCACTTATTGAAGAATTTCGGAAGAACCAGAAGGAATTAAGTTATGAATCAACTTTTTCTGAAATCTTGACTCAACCACGGAGCTTTTCCAATTGGATTCATCCAATTACCGGTTTTGCTTTAAAAGATATTCAACTTTTAAACTAGAGGATTCTCAGTTTGCCTTATTTGGAAGCTCACAGATTTAATCAGTTGCAAACCCGACTTTGGCGATCAGGAGAGTATCTAATACAACTAGAATCTCCTAAAGACATCTCAAGATTCATTTACAGCCATTGGATTAGGAGAATTACATCATGCTCATTCAAGTATCACAACTTACCATATTCAGACCCTAATGAAGATTCAATGCACCAACGGCTCTTTCCTTTTGAGTTGTGCGACTTGAAGACTGATCAATACATTCATGGGCTTTTATTACATGGATACATCAAGTATATTTCGAGATATAAAGAGGATCAAAGCAGATTTCTTTATTTGGCCAAGTTCTCACTCCAACGGCCTTTAAATCAAGACTTTAAATTCCTAGTTTTATTCTTCGACTTATTTCAGAATTCTTAGCTTCTTTATTTAGTTTGTGAACGTTAGTTATGAGCATTATATAAGCTGAATTAGTCTTTCATATGTAGGCACCTTTTCAATCAGATTAATAAAATGTATTTGTATTCTTTCAAAGTTGTGTCTTTGAAGAATTGTTCTTGTTGTTTTGAATACAAGTGTGTGATTCACTAATATTCTTTAGAAGCCACAAATATAGTTGTTTGTGCAATTCAAATAACTTGTTCAAAAACTGATTGAGAGAGTCAATCAACCCACCGATTGAGAGAGTCAGTCAAACCACCACCTTCTATCTCGATATCACGCTCATTTCCGCAAGAAAGCTTGAAAACTTTTGAGTATCAAGTGAACATAAGTTTGGTGTGACTCCACTCTTATATCATCTGGTATCAGAGCTTCAAAAGCTCCTATCCAAGGTTGTATCAATCAAACCTATATCTCTTTTCAATTTTGTTTTTGTTTATTTTTTTCCATTCATATTATCAAAAAAAAATCTTCAAAAAGTATTTCTAATTCATTTCTTTGCTTTTCCTATAAAATTAAAACCCATAAAAAAAATTTTATTTTGTGTTCCTGATTTATTTGCTTCATTAAAATCCAAAAACAAAAAAAAAGTTTTGTTATTACTTTCTTCTTATTTTTGTTTTGTGAGTTCCTCTCATAAGGTCTAAAACAATATATATATAAAAAAAAAATAAAAAATTGTTGGTTCACTTGTTTTGAAAATTTGTCATAAAACTTGTTTCCTTTTGTGTTAGTCGAAATCTTTCTTATTTCCTTTTTATAGTGACTAAAGATTTCAACGCTTCTTATAATTTATTCTTCTTGTTTCTTTTGTAAGGATTTCCCAAAACAAAACCCGAAACAATGGAGTATTATGAAGGAGAAGAAGGCCATTTTGAATCCAACCACAATGAAGCTGAATATGATGAACCAATCCAGAGTTAGTCCGTTGAAGAGGTTGATTATTCGAGCTCTGAAGTTGAAGATGAGATAGACGATGGAGACTTTGAGCCAAAACCACCATATTATCCCCTAGAAGACTCAAGCCACAAGAGTTGGTACGGAGCAGGAGAAGAAGATTCACAGTTTGGAGAAAATAATTCTCAAATCAGTATAGAAGAAGCAAACAAACGTGAAGGAGAGGATTATTCAATATCTGGTCATGAAGAGGAACCCTTCTTTGAGGAAGAAGAGGAAGTCTTTGAAACTCAATCATGGCGTGAAGAAGTCACAGAAAAATCATGGGATGAAAGAATTGATTCGAAAATCAGTTATGAGAATGAACCAGGGTGTGAGGAAGAAGAGGCAGTCCACGATGATCAGCAACAAACTATGAAGAAGATTCAATTAATGAAGCACCATGGAACAATGAGGCTGAATCCGTAGCAGGATTTGAAGATATATCATATTATGGAGAAGGAGAACACGAACCACGGTACATCACCTTTTTAGGTCATGGCCACGGGCCTGATGCATATTTGAGGTGGGAGAGAGACATGGAAGAATGGTTTTCATCAAACCAAATCCCTGAGGAAGAGAAGACGATGTGTGCAGAGGAAACTCTCACGCAAGATGCTTTTAGGCATTGGGATCGAGATGCATATTTTCGACTTGAGTATGATGAACCATACGCCACTTGGGAGGAGATGAAGCAGCTAATGAGTGATGAGTTTGTGAGAGATGTTGACAACATGCGTCAATACTACTCGCGAATCTACACCAATCCTGAGCCAACAAGATGGATCCTAGCCACAAGATCAAAACGAAAGGTTAAATCTAAGAGAGCTTGCAGCCCTAAGCCAAAGAAAATGTCAACAGACGTGGTGAAGGAGAGACTACCAAAACCTGCTCATCAAACCGTAGCTCAAAAACCAAGTTCACCGGTCTTGCGTGAACAAGAAGTGAAAGAAACTCCAAGTAAGTCTTCTAACCTTTCAAAATCAAAAGAAGTAACTTGTTATAGATGTCACAAAAGAGGTCACTATGCTGCGACGTGTCCCACTAAACTAAGAATTACCACTCTGTTAATGGAACCAAAAATGGATATCTCTAAGGAAGCTATAGAGTTTCAATCTGATTTAGAATTTTCCAATGCTAGTATAATATACATGTCTTTGCCAAGGGATGTTGATACAGATCAACGCATGGAAAAGGAGTTAGAAGATCAAGGAGAAGATCCAGCCTTAGTCAAAAAGTACATCTTAAACACAGAGTTGTTTACGCCCATTAAACCGCACCAAGCTAAGGTAAGTGAGTATTTTCTTCAATTTGTTTCTAATGATCTAAAGGATGTGATAATGCACTTGTTGTGTTCAAAAGAGCTTGAGAAAGATTTAGGAACACAAGAGGAAAAACTAGAATCTCATTCACAAAATTACATCTGAAGAGAAGTCAATGGAGAAACACATTGTGAAGTGAGAGATTTCACAAAGAATACTACCTTACTGCCCAAGGAATTCAGTAACAAGCCATGGAGAGGAGTCAATTCTTCTTCTCTAATAAAAGAAGAACCACCAGATTCTCAAGGTAATTGTCTAAACCCTCAACGAATTCAAGATACTAACTTGACCTATCTCCATGCAGATCCTACAATTTTGAGGTCAAAATTCAGTCAAGGGGGAGGGTATGAAGCGGTCATCAAACCAGTAGCTAATCAGAAGCTCCATCAAACCGAATGCACAGTGCTAAACAAACTTGAAAAGGATATGTGTTTACTGTTTGGAGCGTATCTACTTAGCCACGAGGATTCAATGCATGAAACTACTTGAAGAATATTCACAGCTGAATTATGAAACATCTTCAAAAAGAATTAAAGCAATCCGTGTTTATATGAAGGAGTTATTCAGCGTGCAAATCAATTGATCCTGCACTTTCTCGATTTGGACACAGCAGCACTTATTGAAGGATTGCGGAAGAACCAGAAGGAATTAATTTATGAATCAACTTATTCTGAAATCTTGACTCAACCACGGAGCTTTTCCAATTGGATTCATCCAATTACCGGTTCTGGTTTAAAAGATATTCAACTTTTAAACCAAAGGATTCTCAGCTTGCCTTATTTAGAAGCTCACGAATTTAATCAGTTGCAAACCCGACTTTGGTGACCAGGAGAGTATCTACTACAACTAGAATCTCCTAAAGACATCTCAAGATTCATTTACAGCCATTGGATTAGGAGAACTACATCATGCTCATTCAAGTATCACAACTTACCATATTCAGACCCTAATGAAGATTCAATGCACCAACGGCTCTTTCCTTTTGAGTTGTGCGACTTGAAGACTGATCAAGACATTCATGGGCTTTTATTACATGGATACATCAAGTATATTCTGAGATATAAAAAGGATCAAAGCAGATTTCTTTATTTGGCCAAGATCTCACTCCAACGGCCATAAAATCAAGACTTTAAATTCCTTGTTTTATTCTTCGACTTATTTCAGAATTCTTAGCTTCTTTATTTAGTTTGTGACCGTTAGTTATGAGAATTATATAAGCTCAATTAGTCTTTCATATGTAGGCACCTTTTCAATCAGATTAATAAAAAGTATTTGTTTTCTTTCAAAGTTGTGTGTTTGAAGAATTGTTCTTGTTCTTTTGAATACAAGTGTGTGATTCACTTATATTCTTTAGAAGCCACGAATATAGTTGTTTGTGCGATTCAAATAACTTGTTCGACCACCTATTGAGAGAGTCAATCAACCCACCATCTTCTATCTCGACATCACGCTCATTTCCGAAAGAAAGCTTGAAAACTCTTGATTATCAAGTGAACATAAGTTTGGTGTGATTCCAATCTTATATCACTTGTTCTCTTGGATCCTTTCCTTATCACTTTCGGAGATGATTATATCATCAACGTACACAAGGACAACGATGATCCCCTTCGGTCCTTGCATCGTAAATAGCGTATGATCAAGCTCCGACTTCTTGAATCCCTTATCCATAAGGGTGGTACTTAGCTTCTTGTACCAAGCCATTGGTGATTTTTTAAGGCCGTAGGTCGGAGTTCTCAACCGCAAGACCTTCCCCGGTTGTATAATGTTCTCAAGACCGGGTGGTGGAGTCATGTAGACTTCTTCATCCATTTGCAAAAGCTCCCAATCTAGATTGACGGCCAAGGAGAGAACTACACAAACCATATTAAGTTTGGCCACCGGTGCAAACGTGTCCGTGTAGTCTTCCCTATAGGTTTGTGTAAAACCCCGAGCTACCAACCTGGCCTTGAACCGTTCAATCTCTCCACTACTCAAGTGCTTGATTGTAAAAACCCACTTGGAGCTTACGGCCTTCTTTCCCTCCAGTAAGTCGGCCTCATCCCAAGTGTGATTCTTGAGCATAACACCCACTTCATCATCGACCGCACCATTCCATTCTTCTTTCTCCATGGCTTCCTCATAGGTAGATGGAATGGTGTACTCATCAATCTTCACAAGGAATGCTTGATGGTCGGAAGGCAAAAGGGCGAGAGAACATGTGACTTGAATGGGGTGAGCCACGGCCTTGTTATTGTAGAACACCCTCTTGTCTTTCCATGTGGATGGATCACTTCGAATCCTTTCACTTCGCCTAAGTTTTTGGATCGGTTCATCTTGGGCCGCCTCGGCTTGAGTCGGTAGTTGAGTTGGCTCCTCTTCTTGATCCTCCGTTGCCGAGTCTAAGTCATTGATGTTGGGGCTTGGTTCTTCATCAATGTGAGTCTCCTCCACATTTTCCCGAGAGACCGCCTCCGTTCTTGGTGGGACCAGACCTACTAGATGTTCAAGTAAGAATCTCAAGGAGGCACCTCGGTCTAAGGGTGTGGCTAGATCCTTCAAGTCCTCCCAATCCTTTGTCTCGTAGTATCCTTGTTCCTCTATGAACTTTACATCTCGGGATACAAGGTACTTCTTGTTCATCGGATCATAGCACTTATATCCCTTTTGGGTGTTTGAGTAGCCAAGAAGCATGCACATGGTGCTCTTGGCATCTAAGTTGGTCCGTAATTTGCCGGGCACTAAGACAAAACAAACACAACCAAAGACCCTTAGATGTTCTAAAGAAGGTTTAATTTTGTTGAGTACCTCATATGGTGAACGGTCCTCTAGAACTTTGGTGGGTGTTCTATTATTGAGATAGCAAGCCATCATGACCGCATCACCCCAAAACCTCTTTGGAACATTGGTACGGAACATCATTGACCGGGCTACTTCCAACAAATGGCGATTCTTCCTTTCGGCCACACTGTTTTGTTTTGGTGTGTATGGACATGAGGTTTGATGGATGATTCCATGGTTGGCCAAGTGTTCCTTGAACCGAGTACTTGTATACTCACCACCATTATCCGACCTAAAGACTTTAATCTTGGCATTATAGTGGTTAATCACATGACTTTCAAAGTTAATGAATGCATCAAACACACGATATTTGGATGGTAATAGAGTTACCCAAGTATATTTTGACTTTTCATCTATGAAGGTCACAAAATACTTGTTGTTATCTCTAGATAAGTATGGAGATGTCCATACGTCCGAATGAACTAAATCAAAACCATTTTCATAAATGGTAGTTGATTTATTGAATACGGTTTTGCAATGTTTACCCAAAATACAAGATTCACAAGTTAAGTGATTGAAAACAACATTGGGTAACATAAGCTCAAGGGCTCTAGCATGAGGATGTCCTTATCTACCATGCCAAATCGCATTATTTGGTAATTGAAAACTAGAAGCAAATGAAAAAGATCTTGGAGTGGTTTCTTCAAGACATAGAGATCATCTTTAGTTCCCCCTCCTCCAATGATTTTTCCTGACTTAATATCCTGAAAACACACGTCATTAGGACTAAAAATAGCATAGCAATCTAAATCATGTGTGGCTCTTTTAACCGGAAGTAGGTTGCTAGCAAAATTAGTCATATAGAATACTATAGATTCTTTCTCAAATATTTTCAAGTTCCCAATTCCCTTAATCGGTATCCTATCACCATTTGCAATTTCTACATTTCCCTTAGCCATTTCAATGTTACTAAGCATGTTCTTATTGCTAATCATATGGTGGGAAGCACCAGAATCAACTATTAGGGAATTATTAGGTGTATGAGAGTAGTAAGTGATACTGGATTCCTTGAGGGCCTTGATGATCGCATCTAAGTCAGCGTTCTTAACATAGTCTCCACCGGTTACCTCTTCTCCTTGTTTGGATGTGCCGGCTTGGGCTTGATCATTCTTGATTGATCCGTAGTTGGCTCTCGGCTCGTTGAAGTGGCTCTTTGGACCTTTTTGGAGATGGGGATTAAGTATCCAACACCGGGCCTTAGTGTGACCGAGCTTCTTGCAATGGTCACATATCACATCTTGGTTTGGCCGGTTGTTGTTGTAGTTCCTACGGTCATTATAGGGAGTGTAAGCTCCCTTATGAGCCGTTGGAAGCTCCCCCTTTCCACCAAAGAGGCCGTGAAAGCCTTGCTCTCTTTGGATTTGAGAACACACCTCATCGATGCTAGGAAGCTTGTCGGACCTCAAGAGATGTTTGATGAGGTCGTTATAGACCGGATTCAAGGTGAGGAGGAGGCTAAAGACCTTGTCTTGCTCTCTCCGTTCATTGAGTGCCTCCGGATTCATGGTGAATGGTCGGAGCATCTCTAACTCGGCCCAAAGGGACCTATATTTCCCAAAGTGCTTAGTGAACTCCAAGTCTTCTTGGTTGAATCCATTGAGGGATTTCTTGACTTCGAACACTCGGGTAAGATTGGTGATGTTCCCGTAGAAGCTCTTGAGAGTCTCCCAAAGCTCATTTGCGGTTTCGCAATATGAGTAGGCTTCTAAAATTGCAGCCTCAAGACCATTTTGAAGAATGCCCAACACTGTTTGATCTTCTTGGAACCATTTGGCTTCTTTAGCAATGTTGGCTTCATCATCGTCATCTTCATCGGATGAGTCCATAGGCCTTGCCCACATAGGGCCGAGATCAATGTGGCTCCATAGGCCATGCCCACATAGGGCCGTTTTGGTGGTCCTCGACCACAATAGGTAGTTCTCTCCCTTGAGATTAACCGGTAGAACAAGGGCTTTGCTTGAACCGCCGTTTTCCATGATTTTCTTCTTCGAAGAATCATGAGTATAACTCAAATGTTAAGATAAATTTGAAAGAGATGAGAAGGATTTGTAACTGGAAGAGTTTGAAGCCGAGAGAATAGAAGGTTTTGAAAAGTGTTTGACAAGAATCTGAACAAGAATAGGTATAAGAATCAAGAATCAAAGCATCAATGCTCTGATACCATGTTAGAATTTGTGGAATTAAGAGTGTAAGAGTGAGAGAAGGGGTCAGATAGAAAGAATAGAGAGAAAAGAGTAAGGACTTGATTTATTAGAATAAATTCAAGATAATTTTACAAGTGTATAAAATAATGTTTAAATAGATACAAATGTGTTTTAAAAGAGGAAAAAGGTCGTTGGGAGTCAAACGACTCAATTCAAACGGTTGAGAGTGAAAGTGATTCGTGAGTCACTTTCCCTCGATGCCAGGACCGAGGAACTTGATCTGCGGGACGAGGACAGGTCGTTGTCACTTGGATCCTCGATGGTCAAGAAAGTCAACGCGCACCTCACGTGTCCCGCATGATTGTGGCATGTTCCCGTGCCTCGAGTCTTCATGTACTGCGGGTCGAGTCTGTTCCGATCACAAGTGACATCGGTACGTGACCCATTTACCCGAATAAGGTCCGCGTGTTTATCCGTTTACCCAGTACCGCGACCAGCCTCCTTGTCTCGACGATTCGTGTACTAGCATCGATGCCGCATGTACTGCGGGTCGAGTTTCTTCCTCCCGCGTCTCGTGCATTCCCGATACGCTGGTCTGTCTGTCGTGATACTCAATCCGTGTACTGGGCCTCGACGCCACACGTACCGCGGGTTGAGGATTTCCTTCCCGCGTCTTGGAGACTCTTGATACGCAATTCCGTTTATCCGACACGTTCCTCTTTCCATTTTATTCTACCTTAGGTATTTTACGTATGGTATTTTATTACCTATGATCAATACGTGGGTCAGTCCGGCATCGAGATAAGTGCGCAACATTGGGAGACCGATCAGCGGATCAGCGTAGCATCGAGGCTAGTACGCGGCATCGAGAGAATCGACCCACAAGACAAACGGGCATCGAAGCCAGTACGCGGGTAACGGAATAACAGCGTTTTTGTCCTGCGTTGACCAAAACACGCATAAGCCTTCCCGCGTTAACCCATCCCGATGTTCGAGTATGATCCGAGCGATAGCGACACATTCCGATCACATGGAGTCGTTTTCCTTGGAACCGTTCCGATCACATGACCGTTTGAACCAAATGGTCATTTTCTCTTTTTAGAATATCTTTTGCTTATTTAAACCTTGTTTTCATACCTTCGTAAAATTATCTTGCATTAATAAAAATTAATCAAGTTCATACTCTCTCTCCTACACTTTCTCTCTCTATCTGAAACTCTCCCATTCTTAATCTTTATTTCCACAAATTCTAAGATGGTATCAGAGCAATGATCTTTGATTATTAGCTCAAATCTCTTCAAAACTCCCTTACTCTCTTCTCAAATCTCTCGGTTACCATCGAAAACACTCGGAAAATTCAAATTCTTGATTTTCCCGGTTCTTTCAAAATTCAAACTCTTCACTTCCAAAGACTTCTTCTTTGGTAGTTTGTTCGACAATTCTCACACTCTTATTCACCTTTTTATATCTTCAAAGGAAGAATCATCATGGACAACGGTTCATCGAAACCCCTTTGTTGTTCCGGTTATCCGCAAAGGAGGAAATTATCTTTTGTGGTCAAGAACCACCAAACCCGCCTTGTATGATCATGGCTGATGGAGCCACTTCGATCTAAGCTTTATTCCAAACGAACCCAAAGCCGAGTCATCAGATGAAGAAGAAGATGATGAAGAGGCTAAGCGAGCCAAGGAGGCTAAATGGTTCCAAGAGGGCCAAACTATGTTGGCTATCCTTCAAAATGGCCTTGAAGCCCCAATCCTTGAAGCTTACTCATATTGTGAGACCGCAAGTGATCTTTGGAAGACTCTCAAGAATGTCTATGGGAACGTGACCAACCTTACATGTGTGTTCGAGGTAAAGAAAGCCCTCAACAATCTTAGCCAAGAAGACTTGGAATTTACATAACATTTTGGGAAGTATCGGTCCCTTTGGGCCGAATTGGAAATGCTCCGACCTAACTCTATGGATCCGGTGGTGCTCAATGAGAGGAGGGAGCAAGATAAAATCTTCGGACTTCTCCTTACCTTAAATCCGACGTATAACGACCTCATCAAGCACCTCCTACGATCCGACAAGCTTCGAACGCTTGATGATGTGTGCTCACAAGTTCAAAGAGAACAAGGTTCTCAAGGCTTGTTTAGTGGAAAGGGGGAGCTCCCAACGGCTCACAAGGGGGGTCTCTGAACGTTCTAAGACCGGAAGAACAAACGGTCGAACCAAGATCTATGGTGCGACCATTGCAAGAAGAGCGGTTACACGAAGGCACGGTGTTGGGTGCTGAATCCCAACCTCAAGCCGAAATTCTTTGACCTAAGGGAGCCAAGAGCTAACTACGGGCACACCAAGAGTGACCAAGCCCAAGCCGGCTCATCCAAGCAAGGAGAAAAGGTGAACCAAGGCGTTTTTGTGAAGAAATCTGACTTGGAGGCCATCATCAAGTCCCTTGAAGAATCTGAAATCACTTTCTTTTCCCAGAAACCTAGTAATGCTTTGATTGTGGATTCGGGTGCTTCTCACCACATGATTAGTAATGAAAAATTGCTAGAAAACATTGAAAATGCTAAGGGAAATGTGATGATAGCTAATGGTTTTAAAATACCGATCAAAGGAATTGGTGACTTTTGAAATTATTTGAAAAGAATTCTAAAGCATTTTATATGCCTAATTTTGCTAGTAATTTATTGTCGGTCAAAAGCGCCACTAAAGACTTGAATTGCTATGCTATTTTCGGTCCTAATGATGTATATTTTCAGGATATTGATTCGGGAAAGATCATTGGAGAAGGTGGTACCAAACATGAATTCTATGTCATTGAGGATACTACACCAAGATCATTTTCTATTGCTTTTAGTTTAGGAGTTTTAAATAATGCGATTTGACATGCTAGATTAGGACATCCACATGCTAGAGAACTTGAACTTATGCTACCGAATGTTGCTTTTAATCATTTAAATTGTGAGTCTTGTATTTTGGGAAAACATTGCAAAACCGTGTTCTCTAAATCAACTACTATTTATGAAAATTGTTTCGATTTAGTACATTCGGACGTGTGGACATCTCCATGCTTATCTAGAGATAACAACAAGTATTTTGTGACTTTCATTGATGAAAAATCAAAATATACTTAGGTTACATTACTCCCATCAAAGGATAGAGTATTTGAGGCATTCACTGACTTTGAAAATCATGTGATTAACCATTATAATGCCAAGATTAAAGTGTTTAGGTTGGATAACGGTGGTGAATACACGAGCCACAAGTTCAAAGAACACTTAACCAAACAAGGGACCGTTCATCAAACATCATGTCCATACACACCACAACAAAATGGTGTGTCATAAAGGAAGAATCGGCATCTAATAGAGGTGGCACGGTCCATGATGTTTCACACCAATGTCCCAAAGAGATTTTGGGGAGATGACGTAATGATGGCTTGCTACCTAATCAATCGAATACCGACCAAGATCCTTGGAGATCATTCACCATTTGAGGTACTCACTAAATCTAGACTCTTTTTAGAACATCTAAAGGTTTTCGGTTGTGTTTGTTTTATCTTAGTGTCTAAAGAATTGAGGAATAAGGTAGAACCGAAGAGCACCAAAAGCATGTTCCTAGGCTACTCAACGACCCAAAAAAGGTACAAGTGTTATGATCCGGTCGCCAAGAAGACACTTGTTTCCCGAGATGTGAAGTTTATAGACGATCAAAGATATTATGAGAAGAAAGATTGGGAAAATCTAAATGATCTTGCAACCCCTTCGGACCGAGGAGCATCCTTGAAGTTCTTACTTGATCACATTGGAGGACCAGTCTCAAAAAGAGAAGAGGCGGCCACTACTGGAGACCTAGAAGAGACCCAAGAGGAGGAAGGAACGCCCAATACCAATGACCAAGAAGGAGGACCGCATGAAGAAACTAGCGTTCAAGACGAGACCCAAGAACCGGAGACTCAAGATGAGGCTGATCACTAAGAGACCGTTCAAAATGAGACCGTTCAACCACTTAGAAGAAGTGAGAGAATTTGAAGTGACCCATCGACATGGAAATACAAGAGGGTGTTCTATAACTATAAGGTCGTAGCACACCCAATCCAAGACGTATGTTCTCTCGGTCTTTTGCCTCCAGACACCAAGCCTTTCTTGGAAAAATTGATGAGCATATTATTCCCTCAACCTATAAGGAGGCCATGGAAAAGGAAGAGTGGACCGGGGCGGTCGATGACGAGGTTGGAGCCATGATCAAGAATCATACGTGGGACGAATCCAATCTTCCGGAAGGAAAGAGGGCCGTAAGCTCCAAGTGGGTGTTCATTATCAAGCACTTAAGTAGTGAAGAAATTAAGAGGTTCAAGGCTAGATTGGCTGCATGAAGATTTACCTAAACGTATGGAGATGACTACACAAATACATTTGCACCGGTGGCCAAACTACATACGGTTAGGGTGGTTCTCTCCTTGGCCGTAATTTAGAGTGGGATCTTCCTCAACCGCAAGACATTTCCCAGTTTAACCAAGATTTCAAGGCAATATATGGACTTAAGAAATCGCCAAAGGCTTGGTACAAGAAACTAATTTCTACCCTAATGGAAAAAGGGGTTCAAGAAGTCGGAATTAGATCACATACTATTCACGATGCAAGGGCTGAAGGAAATTGTGGTTGTTCTAGTATATGTTGATGATTTTATCATCTCCAAAAATGACAAGGATGGAATTCAAGACACCAAGGACTATCTCAAGTCGGAATTCGAAATCAAGGACCTTGGTGAGCTCAAGTACTTCCCTAGGATTGAAGTTTGTCAATTTTCGAACGGCTTACACATATCCCAAAGAAAGTACTCCTTGGACCTACACAAAGAAACGAGCAAGTTGAGAGCCAAACCAGCTAAGTCTCCTCTAGACAAAGGCTACAAGGTCGTTCGAAAGGGAGAGATAGAACATGAGCCATATAAAGACCCATCAAAATACCGAAGATTGGTCAGTAAGATGATCTACTTGACTCTTACAAAACTGTATTTGTGCTTTGCTGTCAGCCAAGTAAATCAACACATGAAGGAACCCAAGGTGCACCATTGGAACATGGTGGAACGGATCCTTATATACCTCAAAGGAGGCTCGGGGCTAGGCGTTTGGATTGGTAAGAATGGTGACATGGAGCTAGTCGGCTATTGTGATGCGGATTGGGTCGGAGATAGGAATGATCAGAGGTCCACGACCGGTTATTGTATGTGGAAGACAAAGAAACAAAAGTCCGTATCTTGCTTAAGTGCCGAGGCCGAATACAGAGCCATGGAGAAGCTTACCAATGATCTTACTTTGCTCAAAGGGATTCTTCTACACCTTAGGATTGAACAAGACCATCCGATCACAATGCATTGTGACAACCAAGTGGCGACCCACATCGCAACAAACTCGGTGTTTTATGAAAGAACTAAGCACATCGAGATTGATTGCCATAAGGTCTGAGAGAACATCGTTCAAGGAATGACACTTCCGTGCTACACGAAGAGTGAAGATCAATTGGCAGATATTCTTACCAAGGTCGCAAGTCTAAAAGTTTGCAACCATATCTTTAGCAAACTTGGACTTGTGGACTTGAGCAAGCCATGATCAAGTCCTCTTCCCATGATCGTTATACTTTTTTTCCCTTAGTAAGTTTTTATCCCATGAGATTTTTCTTACTAAGGGTTTTTAATGAGGCTTATGTATCACTTCAAATCATCCATTTTTATTGATTCAAGGCTCAACTTGAAGATAAATCACGCTTTTAGAAGTGCAAGGGTCTGCTTTTTCAGTTTCAAACTCACTTTTCATTTTTATGTCAGTTTCGAGACAGCCTTGGAGCTTGTTTCAAGACTTTTCTCTTCTCCTTCTTTCTTCTCTTCTATTTAAACTCTTGTATTCTCATTTCTGAAACTTATCTATCTTTTTATCAAAACCTCTTTTAAGAATACATCAAGGTAAATCAAAATTCCTCTCATAAACTTTGTGTGACCATTTGATCCATTGGTAAATCAAGAGTCCTTCCGTAACTCTTGTGTGACCCTTCATTTCATCATTGATCCATTGATTTCCTTGCTAAATCTCAAATTTGGAACTGTCCTTAACTTATTAAAGTGTCGATCTAAGTGGGAACTTATTATCACCTAACAAAAATGGAAATAATGTAAGTTTGAACATGTCCTCGGAGACTCCATTCACTCTCACGGTTCCAGACAATCTCTCGAAGTTGTCCAAGTGCTCAGTAGGGTGCTTGTTAGGCAAACCAAAGAAATGGTTGTTTTTGACCATGTTGATCAAGCTCGACTTGATCTCCCAATTTTTTTTCACGCACGGTGGAGGATGGATACCATTAGCAATTGGTTCATTGAAATCCCAATCTGTCTTTCCACTCTAGAAGCATGAACCGAGAATCTCAGTCCACTACCACCGTTGTTAGCAATTTCTTCTAGACGGTTCTCGCCATTACCATTACCATGAGCGTCCATAGCTACACATTCTCTTTCTCTATTAAGAATTAGCGCTTCTATCACTAATCGATTAATGTAAAATGAAGGGTTGAAGCATGTAATGGACTCTTACTCCTCGTTCTTATGCACCTACAAAACAAGCAAGAATTGAAAACCAATATCCAGTCAAATAACACAAAAGAAACAACCTAGTCTACGATAGATTCTAAATCTCAATGCAAATCACTCTCCGGCAACAGCGCCAAAAACTTGATGGGGTCTAAATTGACATACTCGGTTTTAAACCTCAATGACTAACCACAAGTTGGTGGCAATTACGGTGTAGCATGTAAGGATCAAATCCACAAAGAATGAGTGCAATGAGAATGCAAGCAACTAAAGAAGCTATATCAATACAAAGGATGGGGGTTTGATTTTATTACTACCAAGATAAACCATGATTATACTTAAATGAAATGCAAGATAAATAAGCAAATATGAAAAGTCAACAAAAAATCAAAAAAAATAAGTTAAGATGATCAAATATGATAAAGCATGGATCTTTGGGTAGAGATCATATATTAAAGGTGAATAATGAGCTAATGGGTATAGAAAGCTATTCAATCTATCATTTTCAAGACATGAGACCGGTTTATCTTGATTAATCCACTTCCATCACACTAATCACTCCTCTAATCCAACTAATCATCATTTACTTATACATAGATAACCAATCAAAAGAAAGAGAATCAATTCAACATGCTCATAGAGTCTATCTATCTACTTAAACATCAACTTCCATTGGATATGGATCAATAATCAAGACTAAAGTTCTCCTAGACATTTCCACAAACACCTTACGAATGTGAAAAGACCATGAACTAGATTTTGGTTAATTACTCCTAAATCTAGCATTAACATCACTCCAATCTAAGGAAATTATAAATAATAAACACCTAAAAGTGGCCGGTCGGTAGCTGGGAGAATGATTCCTTGCTCCGTTTCTTCGTATTTTCTCGATAATCTTTCACCGCACGAACCATCATAACTCTTAGACTTCATTAGTACCTGAAAATGCTCAAAATATGCAATGTAATGCAAGAAAACTTCTAATTGACTCTAAGACTCAACTAATTCTAAATGATGCGAAAAAGTGAAGAAAATATGCAAATCCTAAGCTAAATGCAAGTCAAAAGTACGTAAAATACGTCTAAATACGATTACATCAGAGAGAGATGGAGATTATTATTTTTTTAGATTTTTTATTATGCTTTTGGAGAGAGAGAGAGAGAGAGAGAGAGAGAGAGAGGGAGAGAGAGAGAGAGGAATAATTTTCATTTATTTAGGGAAAATATTTATATTTTGTCATTAAAGGATGACATAATGACATAAATGAACAGGGATAGATTAATGGAGGGCGCTTTTCAAAAGTTTTAGAGTCGTCCAGGGAGAACATGTCCATCGTTGGGGATGTCGTATTTGCAGAGCCGTTGGTCGGGGAGAGTTTGTCCATCATGGAAGATGTCGTACATGCAGAGCCGTTCGCCGGGGAGAGCTTGTCCATCAGGGGAGATGTCATACATGGAGAGTTGCTGCATCAGGGAGACTTATGTAGAAGCTGTTCACCCTAATCGCATAGACAACATGGAGTTGAGTATCATCATAATAGGTCAAATTAGTCTAATAATGATTGTAATATCTATATGATAATTCAGACGATTAAAAAAAAAACAAAAATGAACATGGATAGAAAAGAGTGGCATGAGTGATTAACAATTTGACAACAATAGAAAAGAGTAGCATTTCAATATATAAATTTTCAAATTTTTAAATTTTCCCATTACAAACTATACAAAATTTTCTTTTAAAATATCAATTTAATAAACGAAAGGCGGATAAATGTAAATAAAACTATTTAATGAAATCAAATAATACTGCATCACAATAATACATAACAAACAAATTATTTTGCAATTATAATACGTTTGGTTCAACCATGACCCGATAATATTACGCTTTGAGTTTGATGTTAAACCTCACTAACTAAAAACCAGTAGAAACCCACGAACCAGTTTGTTGAACCAGCGTTTTGGGTTTTGAAAATGTCTTAACTTGAACTTGAGGGCTGTTTTTGACCTGTTGATACTATGATATACGTATTTTAAGTTTGTCGAGTACTTTTGTTTAGAAAATTTTTAATCTCTCCTTACACCTCTTTATTGCCTCTGCCATTAGTGATTTACTATTATATTTTTTTATTGAATTTGAATTCTGAATGTTCATTTATGGTTATCGTTAGCCATCCCATACTTTTTTGATATTTAGTATTATTCTTACCTTAAAAATTTTGACATAAACTTCTTACAAAGAGTTTTATTCGTTGATTTTTAAATCATGGGGAAAGTTTTAAACCTTATTTGCAGAAATTTTTAATCAAGATATGTATATTTTAATATCTTTACAAAACACATATACATATGTATAAAAAATTAACAATTTATTGATCTGCGGTTAACCCGTAGTTAGACCGGTGATCCGATTCATTGTCTGGCTCGGGTTAAAAAGAAGATACTGGTATTAACCTAGTTAATTTTAAAGATGATGATTTGCGTTCTTTTAACAAACAAATGTAATAATTATGCATGTGTTAAGCTACAATTCGAAGTGGGATTTACAATTGTTGTAAAATATTAAGACCTAACTGATCCAAGGTTTGGCCCATAGCCAAACACTCATATATCTATTATATTATTAGAGATGTAACTATGCACCATAATGAAAGTTGAGTTTTTCTTACAAGGGTTTTAAATTGTTGTCTTTAAATGATTTATTTTCAATGAGATTTAGTTCATTGTTGTCTTTGATTGTTTAATTATTAAGGGATATACTCGATTACTTTATTTCTTATATAAATTTATAGATATGTACATAAATATTAGGTTTGATGATATCAAATAAACTGTATAAATATTTGATTTGATTATATCAAATCAATTTTTTGCTGAGATCATTTCACAACTAACCCATTTCTTTTGGTCAAATGCAAAACTAACCCATTTTTTTCCTCCTCCTTACTATTCACCACTTTCTCACAATTCTCTCCTCTTTTTCTCATATTCACGAAAATGTCATTATCTTTTGTTTATTTCTATTTTTTTCAAAATCAGAAACTTAGCAAAAGACTAAAACACCAAAAAACATCAACTTATTTACGAAAATGCCTTATTCTTCAATTTTTCCAACCACCATGGACAACTAAATTGAAGCTCTAAATGCTACACAAACTGATTTTTGGTTACGTAAATGCATAATAAGTGAGCTCATGACTTAGACATCATTAATTTTCTCTCCAATTTTATCTAAAACTCTGTAATTTTCGTTCTTTCAAAATTTTCACTCATAACTTCACGTTTTCTCATAATTCTTCCAAATAAAAAGGTTGGGGTTGTTTTTTTGGTGGAATTGATAGTTTCGGTGGTTTAAGAACGTGAATACGAAGTCGAACGAGTGAAAAAGGTAACGATTTTTTATTTTCGAAAATTTCAGATCTGGTTAGTAAACGTTGACTGCATTTCAAGTCTACAAGTCAACTTAGAGTTAGATTTGCATTTGACTATTATTTGTAAAAAAAAGGTAAAGTAGACTTCATTTTAAGTCTACATAGTCTTCTTTGACAACAAAAAAAAAATTGTAGACTTCGTGTGCAGGCAGCGGAAAAATCAGGTCACTGACCAGACCATTGACCGTAAAAAGTAGACTGCTTTTGAAGTTTACTTAAAGTAGACTTCAAATGCAGTCTACAAACAGGTCACTTTTGGATTTGAACTTTTTTTTGTAGACTTCATTTGCAGTCTACTCTGAAAAGTGAGGTTAGTTTTGTGTTTGACCAATCTTTCGAAAAATTGACCGGAAAGTACATATGTTTTGTAGACTTCATTTCCATTCTACATTTAAAAGTAGACTGGAAATGAAGTCTACAAAAAAAAGTACAGATTTTTTGGTCAAATGCAAAACTAACCTACATTTTATGTGGACTTCATTTGTAGTCTACTTTGAAAAGTCAAAAAAATCAAATCCAAAAGTAACCTGTTTTTTTTTTGCTTAGACTGCAAATGAAGTCTACTTTCCTTATGTAGTCTACAAGTGATGTCTACTTTCTTATGTAGACTGCAAATGAAGTCTACTTTTTAAACACTGAATATTTGATCAAATGCAAAAGTAACCAGCACTTTTATGTAGACTGCAAGCGCAGTCTATACCAAAAAGTCAACGTTTTGGTCAAATGCAAAAGTAACATTTGTAGACTGCCAATAAAGTCTACAACACTTGTAGACTTCATTTGCAGTCTACATACCGATTTGCTTTAATTGCAAAAATAACCCATTGTAGACCGCATTTGTAGACTGCATTTTAAAGTCTACTCTATGTAGACTGCTTTGGAAGTCTTCGGTTGAAGTCTACAAATGTAACAGGTTTTTAAAATGCATATTTTGACATATTTACAATGTATCTTTTTATTTTTTTATTCTCACATGTTTGTTTGTTGAATATCTACCTCCTGTAAGAGTTGGTCATGTTTAAGACAAATATTTGTGGGGCAAACTTATTTTCTTGATTTGGTGACTAGTTAGCTCATATTGAGTAGACTGCAATGAAGTCTGTTTTCCGATTTGTACTAATGCATATCCTTGTTTGTATTTTAAAGATTATTGTTCAGTTACTTGTTGTGTATGGAGGTTGGATAATGGAAGATGGTATTTGGCGTTTTGAGGTTGACAATCGGAAAGGCCAGAGAATGTTTTTTTTTAGTGATGGTTTTAAACATGCCCAACTTGTTGAAATGGCGCATAATGATTATGACATTGATAAAAAATCAGAGGCGGTGGAGCTCACTTACTCACTTCCTCCATCAATGTTGCAACAGATGGCTCGAGATACGCCTCCTATGCACGTTAAAAATGATAGACAAGTACAAAGTTTGATTGAGCTAAGTAGAACACATGTATTACGTCTTTGTGTGTCGAGTCGGCCCACCTTGGATGATGCTGATTGTGAGGATGATGGTAGTGATGAATATGTGGTAGAATCCGAGGATGAGGACGAGAATAAAGATGTTGGAGATAAGATTGAAGATAAGGTTGGAGATGATGTTAAAGACGAGGCATTTGGGGGTGTGGATGGTGTTAAAGAAGAAGATGAACCCAATACTGACGACGAGTACAGTGAGTATGGAAAAGTGAAAGACGAGGATGAAGAAGATACATCTTTTGGTGTGAATGCAAATAATTTTGGCGGTAGAGGGAGTTCAAATCCGACATGGTCCGATAACATATTTGTGAAATAGAGTTTTAGTACGAAAGATAAGCTACTTATGGATTTGCGACTGACGGCTTTGATGATAAGATTTAGTTTCAAGGTGTATAAGTCTACGACAACGCTTTTTGTGGCGTTATGTGGTTTGAAAGGGTGCGAGTGTAAAGAACAAAGCAAACCGGTTTTGGGTGACAAAGTATGTGAACGTTCATAAATGTTCCACGGTAAATCGAGTGGCTCACCGTATACACTCCACTCCAAAATACATTGGTCATCTATTTATAGAGCGAGTTGGAATCATCAAGGATTTAATGAAAATGATGTTTGGGATGACTTTAGATTATACCACCGCATATAGAGCTCTTAAATATGCACAAACATTGGTTAGGGGGTTACCAAAAGATGGATATCGGCTTCTTCCATCATACTTGCATCACATCGCGAAAGCTAATCCGGGGACAGTGACCGGTCTTGAAATGGACGGTACAAATAGATTTAAATATCTATTCATAGCATTTGGAGCTTCAATAGCCGGATTTAAGTATCTCCGACGAGTAATTGTTGTTGGTGGGAGACATTTGAGCGGTAAATACGAAGGTACTTTGTTAGTGGCAGCTGCACAAGACGCTAATTTGCAAATATTTCTTTTGGCCTTTAGGGTTGTCGATAGTGAGAATAATGAGTCGTAGGAATGGTTTTTCAAGAAATTCCGTTTATGTATATCGGATGGGTACCCGTTGGTCATTGTTTCAGATAGACATTTGTCTATTATCAATGCATGCGCGAAGGTTTTCCCATGGGCAACACATGGCATATGTTATTACCATCTCCAGTGTAACATTTCCCAGATTTTTGGTGGAAAAGACTTAATGTACTTGGTCAAAGGTGTTGCGGATGCATATATGGAAGAAGCTTATGATCGATACATGGACGCGCTACGCACATCATCACCGACCATTGCAAAATACTTGGAAGACGCAGATCCAAAACTTTGGTCCCGAGTACATTTTGAGGGACTTAGGTACAACATCAAGACTAGCAACATTGCCGAATCTATCAATGCAGCGCTTAAGGTAGCACGAGAATTTCCCGTAGCATACCTTCTTGATTTTATCAGAATTAAGCTTGGAAGATGGTTTAATAAAAGACGAGACAATACTTCCAAGCTAACCACACGCTTTTGTCGGGGAGTTGAATACTTGTTGGCAATTCGTGACCATTACGCGGGGTCCAATGACAGTGGAACAGATAGACGATTATCAGTTCATTGTGAAGGGAGGAACACGAAATTATCTTGTTGACTTGCTTCACAAGAAATGTTCTTGTGGTATTTTTCAAATCGAAAGGATACCTTGCTCACATGCTATTGCGGCTTTGATCATGAGTGGTGCAGATGTGGCTACGGTGCTTTGTCCATCATACGGTAGGGAGTATTTGTTTGTGGCATACTACCAAAACATTTTCCCCCAAAACGATGCGTTACAGTTTCCTGAGGTACCATCTTTACTTCCTAAGGTGCAACCTAAAAAAGGTTGGAAGAAGAAGTGTAGATGGCAATCTTACCTAGAACTATCACGGAGGAAAGAAACAAAATCGCGCAAGCTTTACAAACCCTACAAGTGTTCAAACTGCCATCAAACGGCTCATACGCGTCCGCATTGCCTAAGTTATGGTACTTCAAACAAGGCTATGTTCACTACTTATTCAATGTTTTACAGTAAGTAATTCAGTTGTAGTAGACTTCATGTGTATACTTCTGTAGTAGACGTCTTTAATAGACACCTTATCTACTAAACTTTAGTGTTTGTTACTGCCATCTTTACTTGTGTTGAATCTGAAGTTATTACATTTTAAACTAACCTTTGGTTCATGCTCAAGTATGTGTCCAATTTTTTTTAAAAAAAAATAATAATAATTTGCAACTTGTGCACGAATCTATGTTCAACCTAGGCTATATAAGGTAGTTCAAAATTTGTGTTAAAAAAAATGTTAGTTGTTTCTGCTTAAATTCGAACCAGGGCCAAAACTAGTAATCTTGTGTATTTATTTTGGGATAAACATATACTAAAAGGTAAGAGATTATCATAATCATTATCAAAAGCGAAACATTCTTAAGTAGAAGTACTACCTTAAACATTCTTAAGTAGACGTCTACTACAAAAGTACTACCTTAAATAGTTTTTAACGGGATAAAGAAGGTATGAATTACTGAACCGAAGTACTATCTCGCCTCGTAGAAGCCTAAGTGATCCCAATTTCGATTTTCTGTGCCATCTTGTCTTGTCTCGTCGTATATCTCGGCCGCAAACTTGTCCCAGGTTGCCTTGATATCAAAGTTCTTCATCACGATAAATGGAAGACCCAGAGCATGACATTTAATGACCTTCAAACTCGAACTGTCCTTCTGTTGTGGCACTTTTTGACGCTCGATTGTAAAAGGTTTACGATCCGAAAAGGGCCTTTCCTGCTCAGGACAAGTCTCCCGAATAAGATAATGCACCATTACGGCTAGTGGCTCCACTAAGTCTTTCATTTGTTTGACAGGGGTAGTATGCTCAGAACTATCCCACACAACAATCTTATGCGTTGGAATTGAAATCCACAGAGCAATACAATGACTCTTTTTTATGTTCATTGGCATGTAGATGTCATCTACTTGCTGCTCCCATATCTTGTTTGACCTACAATAAGATGGTTCTTCACATGTGTAGTATGACGCTACTCCAGCAGGTAACAACTTACCAGACCCATCGGGATTTGCCGGGAAGGATTTAAAATCTTCATATTTACTGGTCCACACCAAGGGTAAGACTGTATCAATGAAACAAATTTTGTCGCTCTTAAACCACTCTGGATGGTTGTGGAAATGTAGCCTAAGTAGTTTTATTACAGCATCCATATGCTGAAACAGGAAAAAAACAACAAATTAAGTATGCACCATCAAGTGACGTCAACACCTGATGTGTACAAGTATGGTCTTCCAGGAATTGGAGATACTTACAGAGTCCTTGAGCCATTCAGTTGGGGTTCTCCAGAGATGGGACCAATTGGCTCGGGTGTTAGGCACCAGTTCTTCTCCTTGCCTATATACAACACAATCATAAGTGAAATTTCAAGTTGTGAATAATGGAAGTCATATTACAAAGAGAGAAAAATACTTACGGTTTATCTCTCAACAAATCATCTAGCGCCTCCACCTTTTTCTTATCCACATGAGCAAAAGGATCATATCCTCTTCCTGTTGGAATGACGCCTGAAAATTCATTAAGAATGATCCTCTGTGCGGTTGCGTCCCCTTTGTATGGCCTTTTCTGTGTGTTAGAAAGATTCCTCTTTCTTTGGACCTTATTTTGTGCCATAAGCAAAGCCGCATCATTCTTCTCAATTTGTCTATTTTCTGTTTCTCCAACACCTCCTCTTTTGGCGTTTTAACAACCAGAACACTTGCCTCAGCCCCATTGACAATCTCACTTATTAGATCACTCTCATCTTGAAGGTCCTCCATCTGTACGTCTAGGTTGTTATGAAACTTACTCTGCAAGTAATTAAGGTAGAAAGTTAAATAAATTTTGGTGTGTAAGCAAATTGTATGTAGAATTAAACAAGTATTATGTTATATATTATAGCATAGTCTTTAAACAGCAACCAACCCCCAATGTATGTAACAACAATCCAAATAAAAAAGCATAGTCTTCAAACAATACACAAGCAATCAAACAGTCTGAGAACACAATAACATATGATCTTAGATGCCTGTAAATTCATCACTTAGACTTAGACTTAGGCTTCTTTGCTATGTCTGCTATCCTCTTGCTAAAGCGTGTGGAAGACAAGGGTGCGTTACTAACCCCTACATCAGGAGTATCACGTTATTGTGCATTCGGCTGAGGAGCTTCCTCCGTCATTGGCTTATCAGTTTGTACCCCTCCCTCAGCATGAGCAGTAGATCATCCCTTTTTAGCAGCACAGTTGGACCCCTCAGGAGCAGAGACCTTTTCAGATATATTGTCAAACTTTTCATCCCACCTATTGAAACCATCGTCCATCTTGTTACTCAACTTGTTGTAGGATACATCAATAAGACCTTGTAATGTCTTCACTAGCGACATTTGGTCTTCTCCATCAACACTTGCACCCTCATGAAGCTTTCTCTTTTGGCTTTATCCTACATATTTCATAGGTTGACGTTCTGATTTCATTCTGGCAGCCTCATACTTAATGGGACCTAGTTAACACATCAAATGCAAGTGAATCATTTGAATGCAGACTGGAAATGAAGCATACAATGCAAATTGGAATTGAAGTCTACATTGAAGAAAATAAATGAAGTCTACAATACAGGCTATAAATGAAGTCTACAATGAAGAATGAAAATGAAGTCTACATTACCTGACGCAACTTTTACCAGGGATACCAGAAAACCCGACACATGCCAATGACATGGCTGCCATTTCCAGTTGTCATCGTACAGAGCATTGAGAACATTCCTCTAGAAAAATACATTAATATTGTAGACTGTTTTTTACGATTTCAACATCACACTATCAACAATAACGAAACAAAACACACAAATCTTACTTGTGACGAAAGGAAGTGTGACTCAGATCTGCAACAATAAAGATCTGGAAAAAAAATATCGACAGGTAAATGGGTCAAATCTGAAATAGATGTAAATGGACAGATTTAAAACAAATTTGAAGATAAAAACGATAAAATTACCAGTCAGATCTCAATAAATTTGTTAACGGCGGTGTGAAGGAGATCTGAAACAATGAATGCACCTACGATCAGAAACAAAATGAAATAAACAGATTTTAAACAAGAAATAAGGTAAATAGGATAAAAATGAAACTCAGATCTGAAACCTTACCAGTTGTCACAAAATACATATGCTCTGCATATACCACAAAAAATCAAATGAAGAGAAATAGTTTATACCAAAGAAGGATAAAAGACAAGGGATAAAAGATGAAGAGGAGTTACGTCACTTACAACTACAAAATCTGACTTAAATGAGAGACGACGGTGCCCCAGATCTGCATATACCACAAGAAACAAGGTAAAAATGATAAAAATGAAAGTCAGATCTGAAACCTTACTGGTTGGAACAAAATAAATATGAGAACGACGGTGGCCCAGATCTGCATATACCACAACAAAACCAAATGAAGAGAAATAGTTTATGTCAGAGAATAATATGAGATAAGGGATAAAAGAATAAGAGGAGTTACGTCACTTACAACTAAAGAAATTCGGTAAAGGAGTGGCGGCGGTGTCCCAGATCTGCATAAACTACAAGTAAATCATATCAAGACGAAGAGTTTATGAGAAAGAATGACTGAAAAAGAGTTATGTCACTTACAACTACAGAAACTCGGTAAAGGAGAGATGGCGGTGGTTAATGACGATTAATGATGAAGATCTTCGACGCGAAAGGTACAAAAAACCGCCGTTGGAGAGAGAGAGTGTGTGGTTACAGTTATTTTTAACAAAATTAGGGTTGGTTTCCAGTTAACTTGTTATATATAGAGGGTTAAATTATCCGGTTAGGTTAAAATTTCAGGTTTGTGTAGACTGCATACGAAGTCTACAATCTGAAACCCTAAATTCTATGTAGACTGCATATTAAGTTTACATATTTAAGTAGACTTCATATGAAGTCTACATATTTAACTCACTCATTCATTCATTTGACCATGCTATTTGTCTTTTTGTTGTAATTTGAATCAATTTTGTGAAAATTTATTTTCCATACTTCACAATTTGTTATTGTTTAATTATGATCAAGAAAGTTTTGCAAAAATATTTTTTTTTAGTTTATAAATTTAAATGTAAGATTAATTACGATGTAGACTTCTTTTTCAGTCATAAAGTAGACGACATTTGATGTCTACTGTGTAGACCATATATAACTCACTCATCCATTCATTTTCAATGCTATTTGTCTTTTTGTTGTAATTTGAATTAATTTTGTGAAGATTTATTTTTCATACTTCACAATTTGTTATAGTTTAATTATGATCAAGAAAGTTTTACAAAAATATTTTTTTTCAACTTATAAATTTAAATATAAGATTTAATTACGATGTAGACTTCTTTTCCAGTCTTAAAGTAGACGTCATTTGATGTCTACTGTGTAGACTTCCGGTGTAGACGTCAAATGGCTAAAAATGTCATTATGCATTCCGTTTTTTTGTTTGCTCATTAAGGCTGTATTTGTAATTTCACTACCCCTTTGGGTTATTTTTGCCAAACATGAGATGAGGGGTTTACTTTTGCATTTCAAATCAAGTTTTAGGTCATTATTAGCAATATCCTCTTTTTTCTCTTATCAAATTCATTGTTCTTTCCTATTTATAGACTTTTTGTGATTTAGTTCTCAAAGAATTCACTTATATGTGTGTATATATATATTTCGTATTTGGATTCTTCTAATATTGATGGTTACTAATAATTTTGATTCATGTAGTTTTTAACATGCTACACGGAGATGATAAGGAGTGTATTTCAGCAATTATGGAAACAAGCGAGTGGTCTGATGCTGTTTCTATAGGTCAATTATTTGATGTTATGATTTTCATTAACGGTCTCTCAATTCCTTCTGTTGTATTGGATATCACACCATATATTATATATATATATATATATATATATATATTTATATTGGAGATGTACTTTGTATCAAAAGATATTCTTGAAGCGAACATGTAAGATATTTTTGATCTTTCATGTTCTTTTTCAGAATTGTTTATATGGTATATCGTATTATATTTAGTTTGATAATGTATTACTAAATTATGTACAAATTCTTGTGATGTTGATCATGCTCTGTCATCTCCTAATGTTGGAATTTCATATTTATTATTAATTTTTTTCATATGTAAATATAGATCTATATGTATTTTTTTCTGATTTCGTATTGTGTATATATTGAGTTGTTTCCGTGTATGTTTTGGTTAAGATTCTTCGTTGTGTTTTGTATTCGACTCGAAAACAAAATTTTGGAAGGCTCCTCTTCGAAACATGATTAATCCTTATGTTTATCTTAGGATATCATCTAAAGGTAATATTAATTCTTTATAGTTTTTTTTCCTGGTTTTAGTTCTTTAGTTATTTGTTGATTTGTTTGTATACATATCTGGTTTTTTTATGCTATCTAAATTTCATAGTTTAAACTGATCTTAACAAGGAATGATTTTTCAATTCGATTTGGCTTCAAAGTTCATAAAGAAGCTTTCACATCAAATTTGGGCTGCTTGACATTCTTTGTTTATGCTAGCTTTTGTTTTGTCCACTAATGCAGATGCTAAACGGGTCAATGGCATTTTCTTACAAAAGAGGAAAGAAACATATGACCAAGCAAACTTAATAAAAGAGCAAAAATTTAGAAAGAACAATCGATGATTAAGTTTACAAAGGTATATATAAGCATGGATGAGGTCAGATAATTGAGTTAGGTATGTAAGTTATATATATATATATATATATATATCCACATAATAATTAAATTCTAAAATAATTGTTTGAAGATATTTATTAGTTAAATATGTGTAAAAAATTATAAAACAATCAAGAATATCTTTTCAATTAGATTTTTATGAAGTGCATTATCACCTCTGTAATAGTATACTCAAAACAATATTTTGAACGTATCCTTCCGCTAAATACGTTTTACAAAATACGTTTTACAATATTTCAAGTTATGTTTTATTACATCATAAAATATATATTATCTATTGTTGTTTTGCATTTCCTTGCTTTGATTTCTATTGTTGTTGTTGGTGAGTTAAGGCAACCATAAAATAAATTGAGTCAAAGCACGAAAACGAAAGAAATTTGTGAGTGAGTTAGATAATTTATTTGTCTTCAATAGAATAAAGAATCATGAGTGAGTTAGAGAATAACTTTACCAGACAAACGATGAATTTATATAAAATAAAACATTAAGATGATTTTGAGCGAGAAATTACAATCCACACAAATTCTAATTTTCAAAATTCCATATCGTTTAAAAACTTTAAATACATTAATGCCCGCACTAGTGCGGACAAACCAACTAGTATATATAAACACTAAAGTTACCTTACCAGTGGTTGGTTAACGTACAAAAACATCTTCAATCTGGACCACAAGCCTTTTTATGCAAAATGGTTACAACATATCATTTTCATGTATTTACATCAAATATGCTCTTCCAATGGATGGCGTAAAGCTTCTTGCTTTCGTCCAATCCACTTCTGAAATATTAGTCCAAAAGACTTTATTATACCAAATTTCAACGAAAATACAAACTAAACTAAGGTTTTTACATGTTAAAATATTCCTATTTTTTTATTTTTTTAAAACTAAATTTTAATTAGAATAGACAAGTAATTAAATAAATAATTTAAGACGACAAAAAAAAAAAGATAAATAATTTAAATATGGATAGTATTATGGAAGTCCCCATAAAACACGGACAAAAAGGGCCTTGCTGTGTTTAAAACTTGTACGGAAACTATTACTATTTTAGGAAAGAAATGATTCTAGACTAGTCAAAAAACCAGCTCACATTGAAGCACACGTGCAATTTCGGAAAAATATAAACGGTCCATTCTTATCGTCAAAGTCGAAATTGGTCTTTAAGATTTGGTCATCTAACAATTTATGTAAGTTACCATCACTATCATATCGCCATTAATACAATATACACATCCATTTAGATTTATTCAAATTTATCTAATAAAGGTTGAGCATCCTTTAATATTTAATACGAACAGCTCTAAATGGCTTTTTCAAACCTTGCGTATTGCGTATTTATATATCTCATTGTACATAAACGAATACATGCACAATTATCTCGGGCGGGATTGTGTTTTTTTGTCAAATGTTTACACAAAAAAGTATATTTTAAAATTTTTACAATTAACGTCAAAGGGCTGAGTTAATTTGTATTATAATCATAAAAATAAATTATAATTGGTAATTTAATCAAAAACCATAAATTCACAATCACTGTTGTACCTGTGAAGTAACCTTAGTCTAGTCGCATGAGGTAAATCCACTGCGTATAGGCACCATCACAACTGGGATCGAATCCTATTCCTTGCGAATATCGGGATTATGCTAATAGATCGGTAATGTTTAATAAAATAAAAAGAAACCAAAAGCCATAAATAGTGGCTATAGTTTTGCCACATGAGGCATTTTTGATTAAAATACCAAATTTATTTTTATATAGTTATTGATGTCAAATTCCCTATAAATTTAGCCATCTTTTCTTTAATGAAATGAAATTTAAATTTTATTGACACAAAAAAAAATCCTTGTTACATAAAATGCATATTTGTTCTGAAATTCTGAAATTCAAAGAATTATAAATAAAAGGGTTCTTTGCTCAAATCCCACAGAAATCAGGTAATATGACTAGAATCATATAAAACTTTTTTTTATTACTGGCATTTTTTTAATACCCAGCGTGCCCTTTTGTTACGTTGTGACAAAAAACGTAATTACAAAAATGTCATAGTCACGTAAGCAACCACGTAGGAAATCACTGACGTGCGCTACAGATGAGTTATGGTTACGTTGCGGCTGAATTATGGTTACGTTACGGCTGATTTAAAAAACGCGGCTGACTTATGAGAGATCGCCTGACTTACAAACATAAATCAGCCGTTAGTTACGGCTGATTTACAGAAATCTGGCTGACTTACGAACATAAATCAGCCATTAGTTACAGCTGATTTACAGAAATCTGGCTGACTTATGAGATAACGGTAGACTAACGAACACAAGTTACGGCTGAGTTATACAACGGCAGACTGATTTGTGGAAAATTGGCTGAGTTTAAGATAAGAAACGGCTGAGTTATGTTCTCCGGTTGGCTGACTTATGAAAGGTAGTTACGGCTGACTTAAGTAAATCAGCCGTAATTTGCTGGGTTAACAATAACTCAACCTGGTTACGGCTGACTTATTAGCGAAAGATTAATTACTAGAATAGCATTCATTTGACGGCTGATTTATTTTACAATACGGCTGACTTAATATTTCCTAGCCTAATTACGGCTGATTTATTAGCGAAAGATTAATTACTGAAATACTATTCACTTTGCGGCGGACTAACATTATACTTGATGGCTGATTTATTAATGGCTGAGTTATGTGTTTGTTTGGCGGCTGACTTACCGATATTCCATGTCATCAGTTCTAATTTTCCATGTCATCAGCTCTTATTTTCCATGTCATTAGCTCTTACAAATCAGGGTTCTTCATCTACGACCTTCTTCTTATTCTTCTTCATCTACCTTTTTCATTATTTTCATTCATCAAAGATCTTATAGATCTGGTAATTATAGCTTTCGGTAACGGGGTTAAGAAACAAAGATATGTATTCAACGCCGACGGTAGAGGGTGTAGAGTTTTGCATATAGATGAGAAAACAACACTAGACGAACTTGCGAAGATAGTACTCGATGATTACGGATTAAAGGAGTCGAGCCATCAGATTCAACTGAGCTACATGTTCTCGAATAAAGCTTTGAAAACAATGGCGCACGATACTCCACCAGTTTACCTCTCCAATACTCGACAGTTGCAAGTTTTTTTAAGCTTCAGAAAAATTGAACACTTACGTATTTGTGTGGAGATTACGGAGATTGAAATTAGTCGGAATGACAGAGCGAGACAGAATAATAAAAGTTTATTCACTTATAGCTCAGAAGTTGAATCTAGATCCGAAGATTACGGTGGGAGTTATGATGCTTTCAATTTGGAGGATTAAGTAGAAGAAGATGAAGTAGGCGAAGAAGATGAAGTAGGCGAAGAAAATGAAGTAGTCGAAGAAAATGAAGTAGGCGAACAAGACGAAGAAGATGATGAATTTGACAGCCGATTTGATATGTTCGACGACTCGGATGGTGAGTCATCTCAAGATGATAACTTCAGTTTATACGAAGACGAAGATTCACCGACACTACCTCCTAACAAGATACCTCATAACTAGTCGACGAGCGGATCCAAAGGGAATCCGGAGGTTCCAAGGTTAGATATATCTTCCCTAAACCTCTCGGTAGGGCAACGATACGAGAGTAAAGCCGATTTGGAGAAACGACTGAAACTTCTTACAGTGAGGGATCGATTTGATTTTGATGTAGACGTATCCGATTCGGATACACTCGTTGTTAAGTGTTGGGTTGGTTGATGTCTCTGGAGAGTTCGTGCTACTACACTAGGGGATCCCCCGGCATTTTATGTTCGTATTTATAATTCAGATTATACATCTTCCGTAACTGAGCATTCTGGTCTATCTCGAAAAGCAACAATAGCTAGTTTAGGAGAGTTGTACAAGGACTTTCTCGGCGACGTTGGTCCGTCAGTTCGACCTAGGAGTGTCGGAATATCTATCCAGAAGCAATTTGGTGTAAAGGTAATTATTAGTACGTTGCGGCTGACTTAATTTTAGGATGCGGCTGATTTATAGTTATATTACAGCTGAGTTATATTATAAACTTAACGGCTGAGTTATATAAACGAGACGGCTGAGTTATTTAATCTCAACGGCTGAGTTATATTATAAACTTAACGGCTGAGTTATTTAAACTTAACAGTTGAGTTACTAGTACGTTTCGGCTGACTTATTGTTACGATGCGGCTGACTTATTTGTATCATTTTCCATGTGGTCAGATGGATTATTGGAAATCACATAGAAAGCTAAGATTTGCAAGGGTAATCGAGATGGAAACTCCTGAGAGTGGGTTTGAAGACTTGCCTTCTTACTTATACAAGATAAGAAACGCAAATCCGGGTACAATTACGCGTCTTCAAATCGATGAGTTTGGAAGATTCATGTATGTGTTCCTTGCATTTGGTGCGAGCGTAAATGGGTTTCCTTTCATGCGCAAAGTTGTCATTGTCGACGGTACGTTTCTTAAGGGTAAATACAAAGGGACGCTTCTCACAGCACTAGCCCAGGATGGTAACTTTCAGATTTTCCCAATTGCCTTCGGTGTGGTTGACACTGAAAATGATGATTCGTGGCACTGGTTTTTTACGCAGCTAAAACTTGCGATTCCAGACGATGAGGGTCTTGCAATAATCTCGGATAGGCATAACTCGATAGGGAAAGCAATTGGGAATGTGTATCCGTTGGCTTCTCGGGGAATTTGCACTTATCATTTATATAAGAACATTTTGGGAACGTACAACGGAAAAGATGTCTTTCGTCTGGTGAAGAAAGCGGCAAGATGTGGTAGGATGGCTGATTTTACTGCGATATACGAGGAGATTCACATGCCTACCTCAAAAGAGCTGATGTCCGACTGTGGGCGCGTGTTCATTTCCCGGGAAAAAGGTACAATTTGATGACTACGAACATATCGGAATCAATGAACCATGCACTGTCAAATGCTAGAAGTCTTAACATTGTTCGACTATTAGAATCGATACGGGTTATGATGACCAGTTGGTTTGTTGAACGGAGAGAGGATGCTAGATCGTAGCTAACCACGCTTTCGCGTGGTGTCGAGAAACTACTACATGTAAGTCAGCCAGAACATTTCATAAGTCAGCCGTAACATTGCATAAGTCAGCCGTAACATTTCATAAGTCAGCCGTAAACAGGTTGCATAAGTCAGGCGTAACATTGCATAAGTCAGCCGTAACATTGCATAAGTCAGCCGTAATATTGCATAACTTAGCCGTAACATTGCATAAGTCAGCCGTAACATTTCATAAGTCAACCATAACCGCCAGACTTATGACGGCATAAAGGATTGATGATTATGACACTGGAGTTATATATGGATCTTCTGGGGATTCTTTACATGTTGTGAATTTGGACGGTAAAACATGCACATGTCGGCGTTTCGAAAGGGAGAAATTACCATGTGTGCATGCAATCGCAGCTGCCGAGTACAGGGATAAATGTCGTATATTCCTGTGCAGTCCTTACTATCACAACAATCTGAATGAACCAAATCAACAATTATCATAAGTAGTAGTAGATTTAGGAAAAACTGTTTTGCAATGTTTACCAAGTATACAAGATTCACAACTCAAGTGATCAAAATAAACATTGGGTAGCATTATTTCAAAAGCACAAAAATGAGGATGACCTAATCTAGCATAACAAATCGCACTATTAGCAAATCCTAAACGAGATTTAAATGAAAAAGAACTAGATAACCTTGGTGATATATCTTCAAGAACATAGAGATCATCCTTGGTACCACCTTCTCTGATTATCTTTCCAGACTTAATATCCTGAAAATAAACATCATTAGGACCAAATATTGCATAACAATCCAAATCTTTGTTTACTCTTTTAACCAAAAGCAAATTCGAAGTAAGATTCGGCATATAAAACGCTTTAGATTTTTTATCAAACAATTTGAAGGTTCCAATTCTTTTTATGGGAAAATTATCACCATTTGCAATTTCAATATTACCCTTAATTTATTTAATATTTTCAAGCATTTTCAAGTTACTAATCATGTGATGAGATGCTCCCGAGTCAACTATAAGGGAAATACTAGGTGTTCGAGTAAAGAAAGTTTTACCTGAGTCCTTGTTTGCGTTCAAGGCTTTGATTAGAGCTTCCAAGTCAAATTTCCTCACATAGTCTCCTTGGACAGCTTCTTCTCCGATCTTGAACGGTGTGGAAGCTTGACTCTTCGGTTGATCTTCTTTGGCTGTGGTGAAGTTAGCCTTAGAGCTGCTCGGATAATCGACCCACCATGTTGGCTTAAGGTGTAGGTGAAGAACCCAACACTTCTCCTTGGTGTGTCATTTCTCCTTGCAATGGTCGCACCATCTCTTCTCACCATAGGACCGGTTGTTCCCGAAGCTTCCCTTGTTCCCACAATTCTCAAATCGACTGTACCCCTTTCTTAGCCATAGGAAGCTCCCTTTACCACCAAAGAGACTTTGAGAACCTTGTTCTCTTTGGATTTGAGCACACACCTCTTCTATACTTGGGAGCTTCTCTGATCTTAGGATGTGCTTGATTAGATTATTGAACATCGGATTCAAGGTTAGTAGCAACCCAAAGACCTTGTCTTGTTCTTTCCTCTCATTCAACACAGTTGGATCAATGGAGCTTGGCCTCAACATCTCAAGCTCGGACCACAAGAATCGGTAATTTCCCAAGTGCTTAGTGAACTCCATATCTTCAAGGTGAGGGTTATTAATTGCCTTTTTCACTTCAAACACCCAAGCTAAATTTGAGACATTTCCATACACATTCTCCAGTGCTTTCCTAAAGTTCATAGGCGGATTCACAATATGAATACGCCTCAAGGATTGACGGATCAATACCATTTTTAAGCACAACCAACACGGTTTGATCTTCTTGGAACCACTTAGCTTCCCGTGCCATTGCCGCTTCAACGTCTTCTTTCTCTGGAGTTTCAACGATCGACCTAAGAGAAAGATCAATGTGATAAACCCCGACCACAAAGTGCCGTCTTGGTTGTTCTCGACCACAACAAGTAATTTTCTCCCTTGAGAATCACCGGAACAACCAACGCCTTTGAGTTCTCCATCAGATTCATCTTTCTCCTTGGTTTTCAACACACCCAAACGAGATCTACGCACAAAACCGAAGATTTACCACAACCAAACAAGATTCACAACAAAGATTGAAACTTTATCACAACCAAACAAGATCCACACCAAAAATCAAAACTTTCAGATGAATCGAACCGGACCAAAGATTTTTGAGTAACAAAGATTTATAAGAAGATTTGTATGAGATATTGAGAGTAATCGGTCACCAAGATGAACTTGGTTCTGATACCATGTAAGAATTAATGCATAAATATAGAGATTAAGAGAGATTAAGGAAGATTAAGTAACCATGGATAGTTTAGAGAAAACAACCCCTAAATAGCAAATACTAGGTTTGATCAACATGGCCGTTGGAAATAAATGTGAAAATAGATTCGGTCATGTGACCGATCCGTGGTACGGAAGATGACCAATGCCTGAACGTGTCGCATGGCTTCTTCCCGATCACTCACACACGGATCAGTACGAGACTTGTTTATCCGGTTAGAATCCGCGTGTTTATCCGACGACCCAGTACCGCAACCCGACTTCTTCCTTCGAGGCCAGACCGTCCCGCGACCTCTTCTCTCGATGCCAGTCTGTTCTGCAGTACGCACTTCTCGGGACCAAACTGATCCGCAGATTTACATCAATGCTAGTCTGACTCGCGTATCGTTCTTCTCGATGTTAGTCCGATCCGCGGGTTAGTCTTCTTGATGTCAATCCGATCTGCGGTTTATTATTTTCCCAACTTAGTATTTATTTCCCTTAGCACCATTTTAGTACTACGGTCAATACATAAGCCTCATTAAACACCTCCTTTGGAAAATTCATTTGGACAAAACCAAAGAGAGAGAAAAAGAATGTAAATGCATCACTTGTCCATTTATTGAGGTTATTGAGCTTCTATCAAAACCATAATGGTTTTATTAGCCTTATCTTCATGGTGCTGCATTTCATTAAGTAACACTCCAACATCTTTCTTAAGTGCCTTAGTTCTGGACAGAGTTATTGGACCTCTCAAAGTCTCCTTAGCTACATGGTCAACTTCAAGCTCCGGTTCCACCTCCTCCTATGCTACAAGCTCATCTTCCTTAGAGCCATCCATGATCATATCATCCACTCCCTATTGAAAATGATTTAACCACAAATCTGTTTCATCTGCATTAAAAGGAATAAGATCGGAAACATTAAAATTGTTACTAACATTGTACTTAGCATGAAGATCAATTTGATAGGCATTGTTGTTGATACTTCTTGTTATCACAAAAGAGCCATAAATCCTTGGCATGAGTTTGGAATCTCTCTTCAAGGAACCTTTCCTTCTTTATATGCACCCAAACCAGATCACCAACTTCAAAGATCATCTCACGTCTCCCTTTTTTACCATGCTTAGCATAAAGCTTGGTCTTTAATTCAATGTTTTTTCTAGCATTCTCTTGAATCTGTTGGACCAAGTCTGCCTTTTATTTTCCATCTTAGCTGGTTGTTTCACTCAAAGGCAAAGGCATCAAATCAAAAGGAGAGGTGGGATTAAACCCATAAACAATTTGAAAAGGAGAATACTTAGAAGTATAATGCACATCATGATTGTATGCAAATTCAATATGAGGTAAGCATTCTTCCTAAGTTCTCAATTTCTTTTTAATCAATGCACACAAAGTATTTCTAAGAGATTATTAACAACTTCAATTTGTCCATCAGTTTGGGGATGACATTGTAGTAGAAAATAACAACTTAGTTCCTAGCTTAGACCACAATGTCTTCCAAAAATGGCTAAGAAATTTTGTATCCCTATCCAAAACAATAGACTTAGGCATGCGATGAATACAAACAATTTCCTTAAAGAACATATCAGCTATAAATATGAATAAACCAAGCTATAAATATAGAAAAAGAGGCCAATATGACCGTTTGAAATCAGATCTAAGGGGGAGAGAAAAGTGGTCCCAAAGTGGTCCCAAAGTGGTCCCAAAGATGAGTTAGTGACATTTGGAGAGATGATGTCTTGGAAGCTTGTGGGTGAAAGTGACTTGTCATGTGTGAACCACAAGCCATCATTCTCTCTTCCTAACGGTAACATAACGGTAACTTAATTCCAAGACCGCACAAGACCGCACAAGGCCACAACTGTTCATGACTCGGTACGCGTGTTTTGCTCTGTTCTGCGTATCGGACAAGTTTCGGATCCACGAGTCGAGATCGCGCGTACTGCGTATCAAGAATTTATGTCCCGTGGGACGAGACTTTGTGTACCGCGGATTGAGTCTCCTTGTACCGCGGATCGAGTCTCCTTGTATCGCGGATCGATAGCGTCCGTCCATCTGTCTTCCATCCGACCGTCCGTCCATCTTGTTTTCTTGCAGCATAGCTTCCTTGTCGCCTTTCTTGACATGGCCACTCCATTCCAAGCTTCGGTTTTGATGGTATGAGTCTTGGCCTTGGCGTTCTTTGACCATTCCGATCTTCAGCCTTAGCATTCCATGTCTCCTTAGCTCAGTCTTGTTATTCCGAGCCTTGGCCTTGATATTCTAAGCCTTGGTCTTCAAGTTCTAATACGCGGCCTTGTATTCTACGTGTTGGGTCTTCTCGGTTCCGGTGATCTCTTGACCGGACTATTTTTTATTCGTACTTTAGCGATATTTGATTGATGATCCTTAAGCACTCATCTTGTTCAATACTCCCTCCTCAAGTTCATACACAACAAAGTTAAGTGTGAACTTGGAGAATCAAGATGATGGTCTCATTAAAACCTTAGTAGGGAAAACCCTTTGGGACAAAACCTCTACTAAGGAAAAAGAGTGCCAACCACAATGATGAGGGGACTTGAACAAGGGACTTGATTCGGCTTTGTGGATCCAAGCCATTTTTTAGCTTTGGTCTATCCTCTTAAGCTTTGCCTCGGTCGGCCTTCATCCTTGGCCTCGGTCTTGCTCTTCTTCTCCGACCTCGGTATTTCCTTGATCGCCTCGGTGTTGATTGTTACTTCTTGATGGCTTCCTCTCTAATACTCCCCCTCAAGCTTAAACGTCGTGCACAAAGTCTAAGCTTGAAACCGCCAAAGAAAGCATGACTTAGCTACGGCCAAGCTTCTTCTTCTTGCTTCCCGGGAACTCTTCTATATGCATCTTATCATTGATTAGGCTCCTTGATTGTTCCTCATGGTCACACTCCTTCTTGTTACTCCTTTTTAAACCTTTGATCAAGAGGTTCAAAGAAAGAAACTAAGTAACGAATTTTACCATAAAGAAAAGTAAGTATAGATATCAACCAAAATTGCATTTTAAAGTAGTTCTAAGTATATGGGACTAGCAAAATTTTAAATAAAAAGATTTGGAAATAGCATTTTATGATCGGTCGTGGTTGAGACTCTTTGATCTTCATGTTCCCCATACCGTCTTGATGATTTGGATCCTTTGAACCGACATTGGTGGAGCTTCGGTTCCTTGTGCCTTTGCACATACAACCTTAGTGAGTTCTCTTCCATTCACACAACTATTTGGTTTCTAATCCTTCCTTGCTTCTTACGCTCCTCGCGCTTAAACATCAAAGGACTTTTGGATTCATCATGATTTTAAATGCATCCTCGTATCCCACGGATCTCTTCCCTTTGTGTAACTTGATGATTTGAAACCGCCTCTTCACTCTTGATACTTCACCCTTCGATGTCCCCGTCCAATAAGCATCTCATTCTCGTTTATAGCCATTGATCGGTTCCATTTAGCTCCGGTCTTGTTCTTCTTCTCTCGGCCTCTCCATTGTTTCCTTCGGTTGATACCGTAACCAAGAACCATTCCTCCTCTTCTTTAGCTCCGTGAACTTCAAGCATAGACCACCTTCCTTTACGCCAAGCCTAATCATTAACCGGGGCCTCTCAATCTCTTATAGCTCCCCGGATAACGTCAAAACATTGGCTTGATCAACCCTTTCTCACCTCCATGATTATGGGCTTCTCAATCTCTTCTAGCCTCATGGATGGCTTCAAGATTGACCTTCAAAGGCTAGTACCATCTTCTTGAGTCTCTTAAGTATGTTTTGGTTTGAAAACACAACTTCAAGTAATCTCCCCATTCTTCTTTTGGTTTGACCGTGAGTAAGAGTGGCTCACATGTGTAATTTTCTCATCAACCGGTGATTAGAAGATTATTGGTGATGAGAGTTACACATATGGTTAGCTTTAGATAAAGGGAAAATGGTCTTGGACCGAATGGAAAAGAATTTGAAAATAAAAATGACTTTCAGTCCGAGAATGATTATGGAGATTTTAGAAATTTGGGTGAGTGTTTAGATTGTTGTTTAGGCTTTTGGGTTTCAAACTATCTTAAGAATATAGAAAATAAAGTTTTAAAGAAAAGTGTAAAATAGAAAGTTTTGAAGTTTTAGAAAGGGGTAGTGTAAGAAGGATTCTCTACTCTCAAGAAAGTGTTTTTTAGAAATCCCAATGGGATAAACGTATAAAGAGATAGGGTTTTGAATTCACCCTAGATGAGCCTCCTTGACGTGGGAATCACTTCACCAGACCGGTTAGTGTTCACCTCGGAGTGCTCTTGATTGATGGAGGGAGTTTTCAAGAACTTCTTGAGGGAGTTTCCCTTGAATGATGATGAAAGTAGCTTGAACATCACGGGAAAGTGGTATCAAACCCGTGAGCTCTCTCCTTCTTCGAATTTCTTCACTTCGGATTTCTTGAATTTTGCGGAAAAGAATGATCCAAGAATCTTATGCTCTGATACCATGTTGGAATTTGATGAGCTATGCTCAAATAAAAGAGAAATTCAATCTTTGGAAGTGATTGAATAAAAAAAATGCTCAAATGAGCTTAAAGAGATTAAAAGAAGATTTTAGTGTAAATAAATGTAAAATGGGTTCAATTCAAGTGAATATCACCCTAAATGCATTAATATCTAATATTCTACACTGATAAAAAACTGAATTTACTAAGTAAAATAAAGAGAGAGATATGAACTTTTCTTTGAGATTTTATTAAGTGTATAAGTTGATGATTTTCTTGTTATGTTTACAATGAATAAACCAAGCTATAAATAGAGAAAAGGAGGCCAATATGACCGTTTGAAATCAGATCCAAGGGAGAGAGAAAAGTGGTCCCAAAGTGGTTTCAAAGATGAGATAGTGACATTTGGAGAGATGATGTCTTGGAAGCTTGTGGGTGAAAGTGACTTGTCATGTGTGGTCCACAAACCATCCTTCTCTCTTCCTAACGGTAACATAACGGTAACTTAATTTTGAGACCGCACAAGGCCACAACTTTTCATGTCTCGGTACGCGTGTTTTGCTCTGTTCTGCGTATCGGACAAGTTTTGGATCCGCGAGTCGAGATCGCGCGTACCGCGTATGGAGACTTTATGTTCCGCGGGACGAGACTTCGTGTACCGCAGATTGAGTCTCCTTGTATCGCGGATCAAGTCTCCTTGTACCGCGGATCGGTTCCGGTGATCTCTTGACCGAACCGTTCTTTATTCGTACTTAAGCGATATTTGATCGATAATCCTTAAGCACTCATCTTGTTTAATAAGGATCAGTTGCATATAATTTATTAATGTGTTCAAATCCCATAAGCTTAACTTCAAGAGTAGAGAGAAGAGTGTACCTCCTTGATAATGCATCAGCAATTACATTATCCTTACCTTGTTCGTACTTGATGACATATAGAAAAGTTTCTATGAATTCAACTCACCTTGCATGCCTTTTGTTGAGCTTTTCTTGTCCCTTTAAATGCTTGTGAGACTCATGATCAATATGGATCACACTCTTTAGGCCACAAGTAGTGCAGCCATGTTTGCAAAGCTCGAACCAAGGCATAGAGTTCATTGTCATACGTGGGATAGTTGAGAGTGGGTCCTCCAAGTTTCTCACTGAAATAGGCAATGGTTTGTTTGTCTTGCATAAGCATAGCTCCAATACCTACATCAGAAGCATCACATTCAATCTCAAAAGTCTTTGAAACGTTAGGCAAAATCAAAACATGAGCAGGAAAAAGCTTCTCTTTTAGGCTTTGGAAATCCTCTTCTTGTTCTTGTCCCTATTTAAATCCAACATCCTTTTTGATAACTTCAGTGAGAGGGGCTGCCAATGTTAACCTTAGTACGATCAATACGTGTTAAGGAAGTAGAATAATAAAGGTGTCGAGCGACACCATGGAACGGTGACAATCGACACTCTCGTACTGCGAGTTGAGTGTGCCTCGGACCGAGTATACCGCGGATCGAGTATGCCGCAGGACGAGTATGTACTGCGGGACAAAGGTGTCGAGTGACACCATAGAACAGTGACGATCGACACCCCTGTCACGCGGTACGGATCTGTGTGTGCGATACGGTTCTGATATGCGGGTAAGTCCAAAACCTAGTGTTCACCTTATCTACACGTGCGGCATTCAAAGTTACAATTGCGGCTTGGAATCTTAAGGATAAGGGCCATCTAGGCTGCGTCCGTACCATGAGGATAAGGTTGCTTTATGTCGTCATTCCTATCTTGTTCAAGCGGTTATGTTGACTAAACCTAGGAGTTTTCTATTTATGGGTTGTATTCAGTATTGTAATCATTATCTTGAATGAAATAATCAAGTTCATATTCTCTCTTCACTCATGGTTACATAAATCTCCCTAATCTCCTTTAATCTCATATAATCGATCTTAATCTCTTCAAAATACTTCTTTTCCGCATTAATTCTTTCATGGTATCAGAGCCAGGTTCATCTTGGTGACCATTCCTACTCAAAATCTCTACTTAATCTTTGTTACTCAATCTTATTTGTTCCAGTTTGTGGTTCATCCGAAAGTTTAGATTTTTTCGTTGTGGATCTTGTTTGGTTGTGATAAAGCTTCAATCTTTGGTTGTGGTAAATCTTCATTCTAGTGAGTAGATCTCGTTTGGTTGTGTTGGAAATCAATAAGAAAGATGAATCCGATTGAGAACTCTAAGGTGTTGGTCATCCTGGTGGTTCTCAAGGGAGAAAATTACTTGTTGTGGTCTAGAACCACTAAGACGGCACTGTGTGGTCGAGGTTTGTGGAATCACATTGATCTTTCTCTTAGGTCGGTTGTTGAAGCTCCGGAGAAAAAAGATGTTGAAGCGGCTATGGCACGGGAAGCAAAATGGTTCCAAGAAGATCAAACCGTGTTGGAAGTGCTTCAAAATGGTATTGATCCGTCTATCCTTGAGGCGTATTCATATTGTAAAACGGCCTATGAACTTTGGGAAACATTGAAGAATGTGTATGGAAATGTTTCAAATTTGGCTCGGGTATTTGAAGTGAAGAAAGCTATCAATAATCTTCATCAAGAGGATATGGAATTCACTAAACACTTGGGAAAGTATCAATCCTTATGGTCCGAGCTTGAGATGTTGAGGCCGAGCTCTATTGATCCGACAGTGTTGAATGAGAGAAAAGAACAAGACAAGGTCTTTGGTTTTCTACTAACGTTGAATCTGGTGTTTAATGATCTTATCAAGCACATCCTAAGGTCGGAGAAGCTCCCAAGTATGGAAGATGTGTGTGCTTAAATCCAAAGGGAACAAGGATCTCAAGGTATATTTGGTGGTAAGGGGGAGCTTCCAATAGCGAATAAGGGTGTATACAATCGGTTTGAGAATCGTGGGAATAAGGGAAGCATCAGGAACAACCAGTCCTATGGTGAGAAGAGGTGGTGCGATCATTGCAAGGAGAAGGGATACACCAAGGAGAAGTGTTGGGTTCTTCACCCACACCTCAAGCCAACATGGTGGGTCGATTATCCAAGCGGTTCTAAGGTTAACTTCACCACGGCCAAAGGTGATGAACCTAGGAGTCAACCTACCACACCGTTCAAGATAGGAGAAGAAGCCATCCAAGGAGACTATGTGAGGAAATCCGACTTGGAGGCTCTAAGCAAAGCCTTGAACGCAAACAAGGACTCCGGTAAAACTTTCTTTACTCGAACACCTAGTAGTTCCCTTATAGTTGATTTGGGAGCATCTCATCACATGATTAGCAACTTGAAAATGCTTGAAAATGTTGAATCAATTAAGGGTAATGTTGAAATTGCGAATGGTGATAACATTCCCATAAAAGGAATTGAAACCTTGAAATTGTTTGATAAAGAATCTAAAGGGTTTTATATGCCTAATTTCACCTCAAATTTGCTTTCGGTTAAAAGAGCAACCAAATATTTGAATTGTTATGTAATCTTTGGTCCTAATGATGTTCACTTTCAGGATATTGAATCCGGTAAGATAATTGGAGAAGGTGGTACTAAAGATGATCTCTATGTTCTTGAAGATATATCATCAAGCTTATCTCGTTCCCGTTCATTTGGATCTTGTTTAGGAATTGCGAATAATGCTATTTGGCATGCTAGATTAGGACACCCTCATTCTCATGCTTTTGGAATAATGCTTCCTAATGTTTATTTTGATCATTTGAGTTGTGAATCGTGTATCCTTGGGAAACACTGCAAATCGGTTTTTTAAAAGTCTACTACTATTTATGAGAATTGTTTTGATTTGGTGCATTCGGATGTTTGGACTTCCCCACGCATATCTAGAGATAATAACAAGTACTTTGTTCTATTTATTGATGAGAAATCGAAGTATACTTGGATCACACTTTTACAATCTAAAAATAGGGTTATTGAGGCATTTATGAATTTTGAAGCTTATGTTGCTAACCAATACAATGCCAAGATCAAAAATTTTAGAACATATAATGGAAGAGAGTATAGTAGTAACCGGTTCAAAGAACACCTCTCCAAGCAAGGAATCTTTCACCAAACAAGTTGTCCCTATACTCCACAATAAAATGGTGTGGCCGAGAGGAAGAACCGTCACTTAATGGAGGTGTCTAGATCGATGATGTTCCATATGAACATTCCAAAGAGGTTTTGGGGAGATGCCGTAATAACGGCTTGCTATCTAATTCACCGAACTCCAACCAAGATCTTGGGAGATTCTTCACCGTTTGAGGTACTTAATAAAACTAAATCTTTTCTTGAACATCTAAAGGTTTTTGGTTGTGTTTGTTTTGTGTTAGTACCCGGTGAGCTTCGAAACAAGCTAGATGACAAGAGCCCAAGATGCATATTTCTTGGATACTTAACCACTCAAAAGGGCTACAAGTGCTATGATCCGATTACAAGAAAGATGGTTGTATCAACGGATATGAAATTCATTGAAGACCGAGGGTATTATGGTATGGATGCAAAGGAAAACTTGGATGACTTGGCTATTCCATCGGACCTTGGCTCTAATTTGAGATTCCTTCTTCAAAACTTGGGAACTCATGAGCGAAGAGACAATTCGGGTGAAACCGTTCTAGCAACCACATCAAGCCAAGAGACTCACGACACACCTAATATCTCAGCCGATGCTCAAGAGACTCTAGAAGTGGTTCAAGAAGATAGTCAAGATCAAGCTGATGCTCGAGTGGAACATTAGTTGAATCAAGAAGAAAGTGACATCCAAGACCCGGTCGAACCGGTGCTTAGACAAATTACTAGAACCAAGAAAGATCCCTCCCAATGGAAAGAAAGTCGAGTATACTACAACTATCAAGCAGTTGCTCATCCTATTTAAGCGGTTTGTTCTCTCGCCCTTCTTCCTTCCTCTCATCGCGCTTTCCTCACCAAGATAGACGAACATACAATTCCAAAGACCTATGAGGAAGCAATGGAGGATGAGAATTGGGTTAAAGCCATAGATGATGAAGTGGGAGCAATGGTCAAGAATCACACTTGGGATGAGACAGATCTCCCATTTGGAAAGAAAGCCATGAGTTCTAAATGGGTGTTGACAATCAAGTATCTAAGTAATGGTGATCTTGAGGGGTACAAAGCTCGGTTAGTTGCTAAAGGGTTTACACAAACCAATGGAAATGATTATACGGATACATTTGCACTGGTTGCTAAGCTTCATACGGTAAGAGTTGTGTTCTCTTTGGCGGTTTACCTAGATTGGGAGCTTTCGTAAATGGACGTTAAGAACGCTTTTCTACAAGGATACCTCAAAGAAGAAGTGTATATGACGCCTCCTCTCGGTCTTGAGACCTCTATTGATCCGAGAAAAGTACTCAGGGTAAGGAAAGCCATATATGATCTTATGCAATCTCCCCGAGCTTGGTATAAGAAGTTGAGTAGTACTCTAAAGAAACGAGGTTTCAAGAAGTGTGGATTGGATCATACTCTCTTTACGTTACAAGGTCCAAAGGGAATGACTATTGTGTTGATCTTTGTGGATGATATGGTGCTTACCGGTGATGATAAAGAAGGAATTCAAGAGACGAAAGACTTCCTCAAATTAGTCTTTGAGATCAAGGACCTTGGGGAATTGAAGAATTTTCTTGGTATTGAAGTTTGTAGGTTCAAGAACGGCTTACACATTAGTCAAAGGAAGTATACATTGGATTTGTTGAAGGAAACCGGTAAACTTGCGTGTAAACCGGCTAAGACCCCATTAGAGGAAGGATACAAGGCCAATCGAAAGGGGGAGAAAGAAGATGAGTTGTATGAGGATCCCTCAAGCTATAGAAGTCTTGTCAGGAAATTGATCTATTTGACGCTTACACGACCGGATATATGTTTCGCGGTCAATCAAGTAAGTCAACATATGAAAGAGCCAAAGATATATCATTGGCAAATGGTGGAGAGATCCTTAGATATCTTAAGGATAGTCCGGGACAAGGAATTTGGATGGGTAGAAATGAGAACTCCGATGTTGTTGGGTATTGCGATGCGGATTGGGCCGGAGATAGAAGTGATAGAAGATTCATCAGAGAGAATTTGGTGACTTGGAGAACGAAGAAACAAAAGGAGGTCTCGTGTTCTAGTGCAGAAGCCGAGTATAGGACAATGAGAAAGTTAACTAATGAGCTCACTTGGCTAAGAGGCATTCTTGCACATTTGGGAGTCGAAGCTACAAAGCCGATGATCATGCATTGTGATAATCAAGCTATGATTCATATAGCCACGAATTCGGTATTTCATGAGAGGACTAAGCTCATTGAGATCAATTTTCACAAGGTTCGGGAAAAGATTGAGCAAGGATGGACTCAACCTTGTTACACGAGAAGCGAAGATCAACTAGCGGATATCTTCACCAAGGCCGCAAGTCTCAAGGTTTGCAATCATCTTTATGGCAAACTTGGACTTGTGGATTTGACTCATCCATGAGAAGACCCCTAACTTGCAATCATCACACTCTTTTTCCCTTAGCATGGTTTTGTCCCACGTGGTTTTCCTTGTTAAGTTTTTTAATGAGGTGATGGTTGTGAGTTCCAAGTTACGCATAATCCTTATGTTTAACTTGAGGGGGAGTGTTAACCTTAGTACCATCAATATGTGCTAAGGGAAGTAGAATAATAAAGGTGTCGAGCGACACCATGGAACAGTGACGATCAACACTCTCGTACTGCGGGTCAAGTGTGTCTCGGGCCGAGTATACCGCTGATCGAGTATGCCGCAGGACGAGTATGTACTGCGAGACAAAGGTGTCGAGCGATACCATAGAACAATGATGATCAACACCCCTGTCCTGCCGTACAGATCCGCGTATGCGGTATATTTCTGGTATGCGGGTAAGTCCAAAACCTAGCGTTCATCTTATCTACACGTGCGGCCTTCAACGTTACTATTGCGGCTTGGAATCTTAAGGATAACTGGACAGGGGTGTTGATAATCACTGTTATATGGTGTCGCTCGACACCTTTGTCCCGCAGTAAATACTCGTCCTGCGGCATACTCGAGATCCGCGTGTGCGATACGGTTCCGGTACGCGGGTAAGTCCAAAACCTAGCGTTCATCTTATCTACACGTGCGGCCTTCAACGTTACTATTGCGGCTTGGAATCTTAAGTATAAGGGCTACCTAGGCCGCATCCGTACCATGAGGATAAGGTTGCTTTATGTCGTCATTCCTATCTTATTCAAACGGTCATGTTGACCAAACCTAGGAGTTTTCTATTTATGGATTGTATTCAGTATTGTAATCATTATCTTGAATGAAATAAATAAGTTCATATTCTCTCTTTACTCATGGTTACATAAATCTCCCTAATCTCCTTTAATCTCTTCTAATCGATCTTAATCTCTGTAAATTACTTCTTTTCTGCATTAATTCTTTCAGCCAAAATGCTAAAATGTTTGACAAATCTCCTATTGAAGCCGGGCCAATCCATGGAAACTCCTCACTTCAACATTTGACTTGGGACTAGGCCATTCTTGAATTGCTTTCACCTTTTCTTCATCCATCTTGATACCATTTGTACTAACAACAAAACCAAGAAATACAAGAAAATCAGTGCAAAAGGTCCACTTTTTGAGGTTAACATAAAAAATTTCTTGTCTAAGCAAATCCAGAACCATACCTAAATGCTTAATATGCCCTTCTAAATTCTGACTATAGATGAGAATATCATCAAAATAGACAACCATAAAAATTTGAATGTATGCTCTAAGAACATGATTCATTAAACGCATGGCATAACAAGCCATTCATTTAAGCCATGCTTAGTTTTAAATGCACTTTTCCACTCATCTCCTTCTTTCATTTTAATCTGATGGTAGCCACTTTTAAGATCAACCTTAGAGAATATGCTAGAGCCATGTAATTCATCTAACATATCATCTAATCTAGGAATGGGATGTTGATTTTTCATTGTGATATTATTGATTGCACGGCAGTCCACACACATACACCAAGTCACATCCTTCTCAGGCACAAGCGGAACCGGAACAGCATAAGGAGTCATGCTTTCACGAATATGGTCTTTCTCTATGAGTTCTCCAATCTGTTTTTGTAGTTCTTTGGTCTCTACGGGGTTAATTCCATAAGCTGGTCGGTAGGAAGAGACGAGCCAGGGACGAAGTCAATTTGGTGTACAATGCCTCGGATAGGTGGTAAACCCTTAGAAGCATCCTAAAGAAACACATCACTAAAATCTTGTAAAAGCTTCATCTCACTCAGTAGCACAAATGTAAGGTTAGTAACATTAAGCAAATTCTCTTTAAATATAAATAAAAGCAAAGGTTGTTTAGAATAGAGAGCTTTCTTAACCTCACTGGCTTTGGCAAAGAAAATAGATGCTTTAGAACCTCTAGGAATTGATTTTAGATCTTCATAGACCTCTTGAGGTGTCATGGGAACCAAAGAGATTTCCTTGCTTTTGAATTCAAAAGAATGTCTGTTTGTGAACCCAACATGAAGAACTCTTTGATCTGATTGTCATTGCCTTCACAAAAGTATATGACTAGCCTCCATAGGTAGGACATCACAAAGGGTTTCATCTTCATACTTACTTATAAAGATTGGTACACTACACACCTTGTCTTAAACATAACATCGAGTATGGAACAGATTTTTCTTTTATGTTGGTTCTTGTGATTTTGTTTGAATACTCAAAGTTCTCCTAGCCACCAATAGATCTCCTTTAACTAGCAGTGCTTCATGATCATCATCAGTTTCTTCTTGTTGTTCTTCTTCATATTCAATATCACCATTAGCTCGAATGACCATGATTCTCTGGTTTGAGCACTCACTGGCATAATGACCTCTCCCATGGCATTTGAAACAGCTAACATCACTGGATCTGCCCGTAACCACCTTTCCCTTTCCCTTAAGATCAACCAAGGGTGTAGTGTTAGCTTTTGGAGCCGCAATATGCTTGTTATCCTTAAAAAAGTTGCCTTTTTCTTCACGGAAATGATTTGGTCTAGTGAAAGATGCTCCAATGGTCTGATTAGATCTTGAAGAACTCTTCTTTTTTAGTTGTTGCTTAAATATTTCAGTTATTTCTCAAACATTTCAGCCTTGTGTTGTTGCCTTGCTCTAGTTCCATGTAATGTTGAGTTTCTAACCGAACTTGTAAAACCACCAAGAAATTAATCAAGCCATAGTAGCTTCTTTATCCTCCTTTATATTAGCCTGAACCATGAGTGTATCCATTTCCTTGTAGTAATCCTCCACGGAACGGTTGCCTTGGACAAGTGTTTCCTTAGTTTTTGGTGAAGCTCACGGTGGTAGTGGCTAGGACCAAACCGTTTCCTCATAAGGATCTTTATTTTACTCCAAGTATCAATCAGATATTCTTGGTAACGCCATCTAGAAGTAACAAATTGATCCCACCAACTAATGGCGTAATCATAAAATTTAGTAACTACCACCTTCATTCTATTGTCCTTAGTGTAGTGATGAACGTTGATAACCAACTCAATCTTCTTCTCCCACTCAAGATAAGCATTTGGATCATTTTTCCCATGGAAAGATGGAATTTAATCTTAAGACCGCCTAGATTATCTCAAGCATGTTCTCTGCCTTCTTTCCCAAATCTATTCCTCCTTGAACCATTCTGAGAGGAACCACTTCTATATCACCATCACTAGCCCGGTTGTTGCGTTTTTGCACTCTATTAGTATTTATGCATGTTCTACCTTGAGTTTGTTCTTTACCAGTTCTGGTTTGATAATGTTCATGACCCGATGGAGTATCTTGTGGCTTAAATCTTGCTTTGTAAAGTTTCTCAATGTGGGCAGTAAGAGCCTCAATGATAAGTTTGTTGTTGCGACCCAAAGCGGTTTCTTCCTCTTCTTCACTTCCCATAGTAACTGAAATCCTAGAGATCTAACAAGCAAAATCTTCCAGAAACGGAGAAAAATGTTTTTAAGTAAAGATCAAACAACAAAATTGTTTCTGAACAAAATTTAATTCGTTTTTTAAACAGGCAGTTACAGAGTCAAATTTTGAAAACACTAGAAGTTGAAGAGTTTTTATCCAAAAAACAAGATCTAATATAGATTTTGATAGTTCACGATCTTATCTACACGATTCTATCAAATATCATGAAAAACGGATACATGATCAGCCTTAAATTGATAAGAGAAAGTTACGCAGAAAAGGAAAAAATGAAAGGATGAATACAACATGATTCAAAGTGTGCTCTGATACAACTTAATAAGATCCCACTTAGATCGACACTTTGATATGTTAAAGACAGATCCAAATTCGAGATTTAGCAAGGGAATCAATGGATAAATGATGGAATGAAGGGTCACACAAGAGCTGGAAAGGACTCTTGATTTACCGACAGATCGAATGGTCACACAAAGTTTATGAAAGGAACTTTGATTTACATTGATATATTCTTAAAAGAGGTTTTTGATAAAAAGATAGATAAGTTTCAAAATTGAGAATACAAGAGTTTAAATAGAAGAGAAGAAAGGAACGAGAAGAGACAAGTCTTGGAACAAGCTCCAAGGCTGTCTCGAAAATGGCAGAAAATTAATACTGAGTTTGAAACTGAAAAATCAGACCCTTGCATTTCTAAAAACATGATTTATCTTCAAGTTGGACCTTGAATCAATAAATGAATGATTTGAAGTGATACATATGCCTCATTAAAAACCTCATTTGGAAAACCCATTGGGACAAAAACAAAAAGAGGGAAAAAGAGTGTAAATGCATCATTTGTCCATTTATTGAGGTTGAGCTTCTATGAAAACTATAATGGTTTGATTAGCCTTATCTTCATGATGTTGCATTTGATTAAGTAACACTCCTACGGCTTGCTTAAGTGCCTTAGTTCTGGACCGAGTCATTGGACCTCTCAAAGTCTCATCTGCTACAAACTCAGCTTCAAGCTCCGGTTCCACCTCCTCCTCTGCTACAAGCTCCTCCTCCTTAGAGCCATCCATGATCATATCACATTTCAAATCTTAACTTGGTGAAAATCTTGTGTCAAATCCCGATATTTAAGTAATTTCTTCCACATCCAAGAAGTAAGTGATGAGTGCTCTCTAACAGCCTAAGCTGATCCTTTGCATATTAGTGTTTCTTTAGCTCATTTAACCCATAAAGACGGCTGATCTGAGAGAATTTGCCAAATAAGTTGCAGATAACTCACTTGTTAGTGTCAACAAACGATTTGAAACTAAGTTCTCCTTCCTCCTTCGATTTACATACATCTCTCCATGCCACTTTAGCCTTTAAGATTTTAATTGGCAACTGACCATAAGAAAGCCGTGCACAATATTTCTATTTCTTCCAAGCATGTTTTTGGTAATCGATAGACCGTAAACCAAAAATTAACCATACTCGCAACTACCAAGTTCAAGAGTTGAAGTCATTTGACCAAAAAACAAGGGTTGAAGTCATTCTCTATTAGCACCTCAATGTCTCCCTTAGTTAAATGCTTAGTCACTAATTGCAAACCCAAATATGTCACCAGAAGTTGTCCCAAATCGAATGGAAATTGAGCCGTGATATCATCTCTTTGAGCCTATATCCTAGCCAAATAAAGGGTTGATTTTTCTAGACTTATCTTTACATCATCCTTCTTTGCAAATCCATCAAATACTCATATGGTATATTCGATAGATTGCTTTCTTACCGTCCACAAATACCATCAAATCATCAACGAAGCATAAATATGTGATTTGAAGACCTTTACATTTTGAATGATATTCAATTTTCTAGTCCCTCGCAGCTTTATCTATCATTCTCGAAAGCACATTCATGCAAATACACAAAGAGATAAGGAGACAGAGAACACCTCTGACGCAAACCTCATTCACTCTGAAAATATCCGGAAAGTTCTCCATTTACTTAAATGAAAAAAGAGGCCATTATTATACATAATCGAATCTAGTGAATAAAACGACCCGAGATGTCAAGAGCAGCCAATGTGTTTCAACACAAAGTCTCATTGCACTGAATCGAACGCCGTTGAGATGTTAATTTTCATTGCACACCAAGGAGATATTGATTCTTTGTGATAGTATTTCACCAATTCTGCTACTAATAGAACGTTCTCCATTAGTAATCTATCCTTCACAAACGCCGACTGATTTCATTCGATGAATTTTGGTAACAAACATTTCAACCTATTATCAATGATTTGCGAAATAATCTTGTTCAGAATCCCTCGTTTCTTTTGCTTCCGTCTTCTTTAGAATAAGAGCTAGTATTGTTGACTTTATTCCCTTTGGAAGGAATCCCTTTTCAAAGTAAGATCAAACTACAACAAAAAAATCAGCCCACACAATCTTCCATGCTGATTTGAAGAATTCGCAAGTAAAATCGTTCGGCCCTGTAGATTTATCATTCGACATTATCTCTTCTTCTATAACATCATTTAATACTTGTGCTTTATCCATTTCTCAACACTGAAAAGCGAGCAAATTGCTTATTTCTCGTTCATTCATGCCTTCATAATTAGATGGTACATAAGTCAAGGAGTCCTTCGAAATCGCTCCGTATCACCTTTAATATTATCACGTTGTGTCCACACTTTACCATTTAGTTCCAGTATTTCACGTATTGAATTTTGCAATTTTCGCACTTGAGTAAACTTATGTAAATATGCATTATTCCTATCTCCAACTTTAAGCCAATGTAATTTAGCTCTGTGTTTCAAAAATTTATTTTCTAGATCGGATAAGTGAATCCATTTACTATAAGCTCGACTTTCTTCTTCCATTCGTATTGGCGTTGTATTTAGAAGAGTTTCCTCTTGTTTGAGAATAAATCATCATAAGCCTCTTTAGTTTGTTTGGGAAGGTCACCCAACTTCTCCTTTCCCAAGGTACGTAGAACTTCTCCTTTCCCTAGGAATGTAGAAAGGTTTTAAAGATTTCAATTTCTTTGAAAAGCGAAACATAGCAAAAGTCGACACGAAAAATTTCTCTGTTTGCCTTTACCCATCACCAACCGTATTTTGAAATTGGGGTAAGGAAGTCGGAACATTCATGAATTTGAACGGTTTTCTCTTACCTTGTCCATCACCCTCCAAATCAAATCTTCCTCTTACATGAACTGAGCATCTTCATATTCAAAAACACTATAAGATGATGGAAATAAATCCAACCATCGCTCATTCACCAACAACCAATCAAGTTTTTTGCATATGATTCCTATATGTCTTTAAAATCACCAGTAATTAACCACGGCTTTCTTTGAAACATAGAAAAGTTTGATGATATCTTCAATTTGACCACAAAGACTTTCGCTCTTCGACATCTTGCTACCCTTCCAACAGAATTGAAACTATGACTATATGCAAACCTTTGAAATCCGGAGTAACTCTCACATTAGCCTTCCAAACAATCCAAATACGACCACACTGATGGTGATCGAAATTTGAAATAAAAGACCAATCATTAGCTATCGCCAAATAAGAATGCCTTTCTTTTACAAGAGTCCCAAGGAAACCACCAAATTGGAACAAACTATGTTGATAAAATTTGACCATCTTTGTTTTTATTTTATTTTTTGGCTATCTACGTTTTGTTGTTGTTACTTGTTAACACTACTGGCATATATGAGTTGTTTGTATTGTTGCTAATAGAAGCATAATCGACCTAAGCTAAGTCATCGGTTCAAATATATATTTTGGTGATTAGTAACTAAAATTTTTAAGGGACAGTTGGAAAAATGCTAGTTTTGAATTATCTTTTACAAACATGTCATTTTGGAATTTTTCTCTTACCACATGCCACTTATAAATTCGTTTAAAAACCTTATATTTCAAAATTCTCAATCTTAAAAAAAGTTTTGATCCCTAACAAACCTTAAACCCAAAAAACTAAACCTTAATATAACATAGTTAATCCAAACATAAATGATTTAAAATTTTTAAAAAGTTATAGTGGCATTTTTCTAAAGTGACATGTTAAAAATGGCATTTTTAAAAAATTTCCAGTTTTAATCGGAAGCAAATTCTATCTTTTGATGTTTTTGGTTAACAATTTGGCTATTACCAACTAAAATTTTAATCAAAATAATGTATATATCTTGATTTTTTGGTTAATGATTAGTTGTTAAGATTTTTTAAGCGAATTAGTAACAAAGAAAAATATGATTTTCACATCGCCATATCCCATATATATGTGTTCTTTTAATTTTCTGTAGTTGGTATTCATCGGTAGAAATTACAAAACCAACAACCTATATATATATAATCGATATGATCAACGATATATGATATGCTCAAATTATCCCCAGAGCTACTCTCTCAAATTAAGATATCAATGCCGTACTTGAGGAATCGAAATCCACATGGAATCAATTAACACAATAGATTAATATGCTCGAATTATACTATGTAAGATGATATGAATGAAAGTAAACAAAGTAAGTAAAACGGTTGTGAAATCAATTAAAATAAAAGCTAGGCACAGGAAAATCGCAGGTGAATCAGAATTGCAGATATAAATAAAAGATAGGATTATGAAGCCCAATTCCTAAATATGAACACGAATGTAAAACCAATCAGATGTCGCTGTAGAGATTATCCATGTATAAATCCTAGAAAGCCAACTGTAATTGCGAATTTAGATTAATTCAAATAAGCAATAAATTCAGGTTCAATTATTCACAAAGCCCTAAACCAAATTGGCAAGATCTCCGTAAGAGATCTAGCCCACGAACCTTCCTTGGATCAAGTTGGTAAGTGAAGAGTCTCTGATCAAGAAGATCAAAGTCTGAAGTGATGATTCTTCAAGGGATTGCAGCGGATCACACAAAAGGATTCTGAATGGAGATGGAATGATGTATTGTTGGAAGGTGAATGGATGATCGAAGAGAATTGATGAAGCGGATGAAGGGTTGAATTTCTGGATCTATGAACACTTGAACAGAACAGAATGGATTGAGAGAAAATTTCAAAAGATGTGAAAGGCCTTTGAACTTTCAGGCTTGCTATTGCTTGGATATAACACACCAAAAGCATTCACAAGTTGAGGAAGGATATGACTCACCAATCTCAGATCAAACAAGAAAAAGAAGAGGTTTTTAATAAAATGTTTGATAGTTTTGCAATGAGGAAAACAAAGAACTTAAATAGAAAAGACAAGTCTACATGCAGACTGACTAGAAAATAACAACGATAAATCTAAGTTGAAAAATGACCCGTGATCTTCCATTTTCGTCACTTCCCTTGGCCAGCAAATTAGACACTTGTTTTGGGCTCTCCTTGGGCTTGTAATTGGCATAAAATTCACTAGACTAGATGATTATTCATTTGGGTCAAAATTTGTGGTCTTGATCAACAAATGGATGATGTGAAAGTGAATCACAAGCCTCATTAAAAACTTTCCTTGGAAAACCCATTGGGACAAAACCAAGGCAAGGGAAAAAGAGTGCAAATGAATCACTTGTCCATTTATTGATTATTGGATCAATAAACCAGGGAGGTTTAGGATCATGCTTCTTCCATTTTGGCTCAAGTTTAACTCCAGCATGAGCTGCTTCCTCAGCTACAAGTTCCTCCTCAGCTACAAGCTTGTTTCCATCACACGTTTCAAGCTCCTTATGCTATCCATGATCATATCACAAATTTCTTTGCGAAAAGAAATTTTGCTCATCAAATACTAATTCAAGCAATTAATAAAATTGTTGTTTCAATTAATTAAACTAAGATCAGATTCTAGTTAGCTATTCTAGAATCAACAATAAACACAAGCCAAGATGAAGAACTCTAATGATTTTATCCTAATAATGCAATTAAATCTAGCAATTCATCAAACACCTTTGAATATCCCTAAACCTAACAGGAAAACTACTCAGACATATTCAAAGAAGCAAACATCTTATTAATTATGAATATCTCTTAAAAGTATATAACATAAAGCGTAAGCCTAAAAAATTGCTGAAAATAAGTATTTATAGGTTACAAAACCATCATGGGCATAATTTCAAACATCTAAGCTTTCTGGCGCAAAACGGAAATCTTCCAAACTTGGGTTTTGGTCTTGGTCGAACAAGGTGTCGATCGACACTCAAAGTGGTGTCGATCGACACCAACTTTAATTCTCCGTGTCTAGTGACACTTGTCACTCCATCGCTTGACATAGTCTTTAAAACTTTAATCCGAACTAGTGACTTTAATTCCTCGTTCCATTTTGCTCCAGAATGCTCTAGTAAATACCAATTAAGTTCTAAACGTCCTTGTACCTAATAATAACACCTAAAGACTCAAAAACACCAAAAGACTCTAGATAAGAGGACTTATATCATTGTCTAAAATGGGTGAAAACCATGATAAATCAACTCCCCCATACTTAGCTTTTTGTTTGTCCCTAAGCAAAACAGTTGTACTCACTCCTTCTGGATCCACATACATGCAAAGTCAATCAAGTAATACTTCGATGTGTCCCTAGAAGCTTAGCAGTTCTTCAAATTGAATCCAAACTCCTTAGAGAAACTCAGACTTTCCATTGCAAACCCTTTTCATTTATTAAGTGTGGTCTCATCGAGAGAATATCGATCGTTGGACCTTCTAGATTCTTTTACTTCCTTTAACACTTTCCTGCGTTTCACCCTCTCTCTTCCCTCCGTGACTGTTTATCCAACTAAGGATATCATATAGATGCATGCCTTCCAGAAATTTTTCTTTGGGATTTTTTTTTTCGGACTTGCACTTTTCTGCTTGAACTACACTTTTTCGTAGACTTTTTTATTTTCTTGGCATCTCTATGACTCCTCTAGATCATCTCTCATTACTGTTGTTTCTTGTGGAAGACAGGGTCATGAGGCTTTCTCGATCTAGGACAGCTGTTTCATCATTAGGAAGAAGTTTCAGAGCGGTCTGTCCTCGCTTTCTAGTGTTTAAAAGCTGAATCAAGTCTTGCAATTTCCAACGCCCAAAACGAGAGATTATAGAAATTTGGGGGTTAATGCAACATCCTTTCTGGCATTCTCTAGAAATTTGAACTCGCTCCGTTAAACCGATCCACTTGCAGTTACCCACCTTGTAACACCAACCAACTCGCACTGTAATGTCTTTTGAGTGTTGTTCAAAGCAAGTAGAAGGATAGTTTCAACCCAAAATAAAAAAAAAATGTCTCATAAAACTCGAAAATAAAACTCAAAATAATAACGATTTCTTTCCCTTTCTCCTTTACCGCTTGAGGAATGACAATTCGCATCTTCGCGAAAGGTTTGGAAGTTCTTTTAATCTTTGACTTGGCATGATTCACCTCTTTACACCCCTTAGCTAATCCTGCAAAATCATCAGAAGAAAAAACAAGCATCCAACGAGAACCTCGTTGCGTGCATGAGCGCGTAACAACTTTTTCACATTTTAAATCTGAATTGACAAAATCAGTAGATTTAAGTTCAAGAAGTGCGTACCTTTGCTCTATGGGAGGTTCGCGGGTTGGGAGAATTGGAATTATCTGTTCAGAAACAGATGATAGACTAGATTTCAGCTTCTTGCTTGAGTCTTCATCCTCTAGAATTTCTACAGAAAAGGTCTGACCATCAATGGTGGGTTTTCTTCTCGTGTTCTCCATGTCAAAATCCATGACAATATCACCTAGACCAAGCTTGATCTTCCCTTTCCTCACATCAATTTGAGTACCAGCAGTAGCTAAGAATGATCTTCCCAAAATCAGAGGGTCTTGAGGATCATCATTGTATTCTAAAACCACAAAATATGTTGGAATTATGCAATCCTGTATCTTGACCAGCACATCCTCCATAACACCTTATGGGATTCTCTTTGATCGATCAGCTAGGATAAGTAAGATCCTAGTTGGCATGAAATCAGTTATCCCAAGTCTGATTGCAACCGAAAGAGGCATCAGATTAATACCGGATCCTAAATCACAAAGAGAATGAGGAAACTGTCCAGTCAAAATTAAGAAATTTAGCACAAAGTTTCCTGGATCTGTTAGCTTCACTGGGATTCTACTTTGAATCAACGCGTTGACTTCTTCTGAGACCATGATTTCTTTCTTCATCTTCTTAGGAATTGGATCTGTATTCAAGAGAATTGCTCTGATATCTCTTGTAAGAAGTGCTCCTTCCTCAGGACTAACTCCATTTGCAACCATCCTCTTGACGTATCTTCTTAACATTAGTGAAAGTTTGACCGCATCGACTAAAGGCATCTCAATCATGATCTTGTCAATCATCTTCTTGCAAATAGCCTCCTCAACCTCCTGCTTAGACCTCCTAGCTCATGGAAAAGGAACCTTTGACTTGTAACGTTCTCCTCTGAAGTAATCGCGATCGACGCCAAATCAAGTGTTGTCTGGGTCAGGTGTCGATCGACACTCCCAGATGGGTGTCGATCGACACTAAGTTTTTGTGTCGAGTTCTAGGTTGATTCTTCGAGGGGTGTCGATTAATGCTCATCCTTTGTGTCGATCGACACTGGTTCTTTAGATCCGAATTTTTTATTTTCTTTAAGTGCCGATTGATGCTCATCATTAGTGTCGATCGACACTGGTTCTGTAGTTCCAAAAGTACTCTCAAATTCTGCAAAATAATCCTCTTTTTCCACTAGAATGGCATTGCAAGCGCACTTTGGGTTCATATCAGTCTTTGCAGGAAGAAACCCTTCTTGCCTCTTATTAGAATCACCAGTCTGAGCGACCTAAACATCCAGCTTCTTGACGTGAGTTCTCAATGCCTCGATTTTCCCATTCAAGTCCTGATACACGGCATCTATCTTCCCATTGAAGCTCACTGTCATCTTTTGTTGTCCCTCTAAAATCTGCTCAAGCATACCCTCCATCTTGTTGTTCTATTTAGGAGGTTGCTGGTAAGACGAAGAACCATAACTCCTTTGGTAGTTATTGTTTTGAAACGGCTTTGAACCATAGCCTTGTTGATTATCGAATTTCTAAAATCCAGTCCCATTTACGTAGTTCACGTCCTCCTCTTCATGCTCAACCTCTTGAGCAATCTGGACCGACTTCTTTCCCACAAGAATGTTGTGCACAGAGTCTATCTTAGCCTTAACCTCAGCGATCTGACTTCCATCCATGTTCTCACCAAGCTTCTTTCTTTCAATGTCAGCGTTCTAGGTACTATTGCTAGAAGCCAAGTTCTCGATTAACACAACTGCACTCTGTGGAAAATTGGTATTGAAGTTTCCACTACTCGCTGCATCTAATTGCACATTGATGAAGCCGTGGTGAGGATAATTTCTCTGATAAGACTTTAATCGCATCCACGCAGCCTTGTATGCTTTTGTTGGACCTTGTTTAAATGAAGCAATCTTTGTCCTCAACTCCTCAGATCTCGCATCGTCGAAGAAGTTGTTCAGGAACGCGTTCTTGGTGTCCTCCCAAGCATTTAGCGATCCTGGTTTAAGTTGCTTCAGCTAGTAAGAAGCATCTCCACTAAGAGAGTATGAGAATAGCTTGCAGAATAGGTAGTCGCTGGACACATCATTCGTCTTGATGCTAAAAGCTAAGTCTTCAAAGTTCTCAAAGTGGTCCATAGGATGTTCATGAGGAAGACCATGGTAAGGATGTTGTGCTACTAGGCTGAAGTAAGCAGGTTTCAGCTCAAAGTCAGTCCTCTGGAAAGGAGGTGAACGAATTGCAGCTCGATTCGCGTAGAACTGGTTTGAACATTTAATATCCGCTAACGTGCGTCCTCGCACAGCATTCTCATCGTTCCTCAACTAATTTGGAGGATTTTGGACAAGGTGTCGATCGACATCATCCTCCTGAACCGCCAACTCCTCACAGTACCATCGTTGTTGATTCTTTGTCCTTGCTCGTTGTATCTCAGTCCAGCCGGATCACGCAGAATTCCATATTCTTCTGGAATCAGTATGAGCGGTGCTCTAGCAGCCATCCTTTCTTCTCTGGCTACTCTTTTATTCTCACGTTCCAAACGTACTAATACATCGAGGTTCTAGTTAACTAGCTATTTGTCCATGTTGCCCCTAGTGCAGCGATTAGACATGCACCTGAAACCACAAAGTTTAAAAACTAGTTTAGTAAAACAAAAATTAAATAAAATCTTATACAAAATCATAATAATATAAATCTAATGGCGTTGATTTCCTGGCAACGGCGCCAAAATTTGATATGCGCAAATCATCCCTAGAGCTACTCTCTCAAATTAAGAGATCAATGCAGTACTTTAGGTATCAAAATCAACAGAGAATCAACTAACACAATATATTAATATGCTCGAATTATATTAAGTAAGATGATATGAATGAAAGTTAACAAAGTAAGTAAAATGGTTGTGAAATCAATTAAAATAAAAGCTAGGCACAGAAAAATCGCAGGTGAATCAGATTTGCACATATAAATAAAAGATAGGATTATGAAGCACAATTCCTAAACATGAACACGAATGTTAAACCAATCAGCTGTCATTGCAGAGATTATCTATGTCTAAATCCTAGAAAGCCAACTGTCATTGCGATTTCAGATTAATTTAAACAAGCGATAAATTCAGGTTCAATTGTTCACAAAACCCTAAACAAAATTTTTTTGCGAAAATGAATTTTGCTCATCAAATACTAATTCAAGAAATTAATAAAACTGTCGTTTCTATTAATTTACCTAAGATCATATTCTAGTTAGCTAATCTAGAACCAGCAATAAACACAAGCCAAGATGAAGAACTCTAAAGATTTTATCATAATAATGCAATTAAATCTAGCAATTCATCAAACACCTTTGAAAATTTCTAAACCTAACAGGAAAATGACTCAGACATATTCAAAGAAGCAAACATCCTATTAATTATGAATATCTCTTAAACGTAGATAAAATAAAGCGTATGCCTAAACAATGACTGAAAAATAAGTATTTATAGGTTACAAAACCGACATGGGCCTAATTGCAAATATTTGGGCTTTCTGGCGCAAAACAGAAATTTTCCAAACTTTGGTTTTGGTCTTGGTCGAACATGGCGTCAATCGACACTCAGAGTGGTCTCGATCGACACCAACTTCAATTCTTTGTGTCGAGCAACACTGGTCACTCCGTCGCTCGACATAGTCTTTAAAACTTCAATCCAAACTTGCGATTTTGATTCCTCGTTCCATTTTGCTCCATAATGCTCCAGTAAACACTAGTTAAGTTCCAAACGTCCTTGTACCTAATAATAACACCAAAAGACTCGAAACACCAAAAGAATCTTGATAAAAAGACTTATATCATGGTCTAAAATGGGTAAAAACTAACTAGTGAAAATATTATAAAACAGTTAAAAAGAGGAAAAAAGTGGTACAAAAGGCTCCATAGGGATCTCTATCACATTAGGATTTACATAGGCTCCATAGGTATGGTAGAAGGCTATCACATAGGCTCCATAGGTATGGTAGAAGGCTTACTAGCCAAAAGACCAGTCTCTTCAAGTAGACCAAGCACATACTTCCTTTGACAGATAGAGATCATTTTACTTGTCATGGTAATCTCATGACCAATAAAGTATTTCAAGGGTCCCAAATTCCTCAGTTTAAAAGCTTCACTTTGTCTAAGCTGAACAACATCAGAATCATTATTGCTAGCAAAAATGATGTCATCAACATAGACTAGAACAACAACATAATGACCATCCTTTTGACGAATAGATAGAGTATAATCTGCCGTAAGATCTCTGGAAACCAAGACGTAAGAGAGTAGAGCTAAACTTGATAAACCACTATCTGGAAGCTCATTTAAGACCATACAATGATTTTCGAACCTTGCAGACAACATTAGGAGGAAGTTCACTACCAGGTTTAGGAGTATAACCTGGAGGAAGTGACATATAAATCTCCTCATCAAGATCTCTATTCAAGAAGGCATTAGATATATCCAGTTGAGTTAAGCTCCAATTTTTAGAAGCTGCAACAACAAGTAAAGTCTTGACAACTGTCATCTTAGAAACATGAGCAACATGACAAGTAAAATCAACCCCTTCCTTTTGTGTTAAACCCTTGGCAACCAACCTAGCTTTGTGATATTCTAAGCTACCATCAGCAAAGAGTTTCAGTTTATACATCCACTTACAGCCAATATCATGCTTTCTAGGAGGCAATAAGCAAATATCCCAAGTATAAGTAGTTTCCAGAGTGTGCAATTCTTCATTCATAGCTTTCAATAATTCATCAAACGTCTTAGCTTGTTGAAAATAAGTAGGTTCCACAAGACGATTAAGAGCCATATAATAAGCATGATACTCTTCAGAGAGATGATCATAAGGCAAATAAGCAGCAAGAGGAAAGGGGATCTCAGTATCAGTCATATTGCATAAATAATCCTGCAAGTGAGCTGGTTGTTTAGAAGCTCTTTTGCTTCTAATAGGCATTGTCTCAACAACATAATCAGGAGGCCCAACTGGCACAGATTCAGAAGACACAACTTCAGACCTCACAGCTTCAGAATTTACAACTTCAGAACTCATAGCTTCAAAATTTACAACTTCAAAGGAAGGAACAACCTCAGGAGAAGAATCCAAATGTGACATCCCGTTCCCCAATCACTTTGAGCCCTAGGTCTCGCGCCCTAACTTGTGCAACAAGTAATAAACCTGCACACACTAAAAAGGGGGGGGGGGGGGGGGGGGGGGGTGAATACCAACTTATTCAGTGAGGATGTCACCCACGGAAACTTTAATATTCGATAAACAATAAATGATCAAATACACTTAACTAGAAATATCATCACACAACCTATTACTAACAATCATAACACTTCATTCTCAAATAATATATTACTTATCCATTTTATCATCATTAAATCTTTCACATCTTTATCTTAACTTTCCACATACTTTTCTTTTCACATTGTTTACTTTTCTTTCTCATTCTTTTCTTTTCTTTTCTTTACATAATTACTTACGGCGGAGCCAACCTCTTTCTACTGTTTTGGGTCTGTCCTCCCCGTCACTGGCCCAACTATGGCCTAATGAATCTATAACGGGCTTACATACGCGATCGTCCGTAGTTTAACACAGAAAGTTCTACAACGGGCTTCCATACGCGATCGTCCGTAGGACTATAACATTTTAACAATCTCAAACAATCATTTAATCTTTTGACATTCTTTTTTTACCATATAACTTTATCACATAATTTCCACAACATCAATCAATCATTAATAACTACACTTAACAATCAGCAAACATCAATCATTTCATTACTAGACTTAGCATATAAGACCAACAACCATCAAACATTACATTCCTATACTTAACATATATGAACACCTATTGTAATCTAATATTAAAACAACATAGATCCCACGCTCACCTTAGCCACAAAGCTTTCCAAGTTTCTGAACTTGCATACTTGAATTAACGGTTGAAACATCGTATCGAATCTGCATTTAGGAAGCCATGTTTAATGTTCTATTATTAAACATCCTATCATGACTATTCAGTTCGGCCAAAACCATACCAGTCAGACTAAACCAACAATAACTTTTTACTTGTACCTCATATAAATACAAACTCGATGTCTCTGGAAAGCTATGAGTTGGGGCTTTCCAACGATATGTTGATAGTATTCTGGTTCCTTTACAGAACGACGGAAAAACAGCTCGCAAGTTAAGTGATATGATCTAAGAATAAGATTTTCCATTTAGCAAAACAGAAATGTTCATCAACTTGGAGACTAAATTCCGGATGGGCCTTACCTCGGATTTCAATTCTAAAAACTGTTCCCAAAACTAGACAAGAAGGTCTTTCCACGGATATAAGGATCATAATCCAAATCTATATCCTCTGGTCGGAAATCGCTTGCAAAGAAGGCTATTCCCAGCTTCACTCTGCACAAATCAGTCTCGGAGAAACATGAATAACTTTCAGACCATAATTTCAAATGACAAACGGTTTTTGGGTTTAGCTAGATTTATGAGTTGACTACTTACCCATAAAGTTTCGTCCTGTTCCGATATGATTTGCTCTTACATTTCTCTCCTTCCCAAAATGGGACAGAGCTGCCTCGTTTCATATTCACCTTCTTCATTAACTAGTATGTGATCTTCTTCTCCCTTTTCCTCTCACAATTCACTTTCATCTCCTCTGCTAGTGATTTATCTATTCTCTCCCCTTTCTCACAAAGACTCTGCCTCCCTTTCCTCTTTTTCCTTTCACGACAAAGAGAACCCATTCCTTAGGGTTTTGGATAGGTTATGGTTTTAATTTCCAATAAACATGTATTTGGGCTTATGGACTCTATGTTTAAGACTAATTGCTCGGTCCAAACCCATTACTTTAACAAAAGCCTTTCTTTCCTTCATTTTTTTAATTACATCCCTGCATAAACCCAATTAATCTTTTGGTGTATCCTCAACATTAAACATCTAACGCTTCCTTGATTTAGAAGTTAGGTTTGCGTCGGATCTCCAGGATTGGGTCGTGACACCAAAGGTGAATCAAAGTAGTTATGAACAGGAAAAAGGTTTCTATGAAAAGAAAGGGAATATATCATCAAAGAAAACCACATTCCTGGAAATGTTGTTGTCTTCCAAATCAAACATTTTATAACATTTATAACCCGCAGGATAACCCAAGATAACACAAGGTCTTGAACGTGGTTGAAACTTAGTACGACCCTTAGTGGAAGTAGAAGAATACCCAAGAGAACCAAATACCCTCAAACCATTATAATCATGCATCTTAGAAGTTAACAACTGATAAGGAGTCTTATCCTGCAACAGAGGTGTAGATAATTTGTTGATCAAGCACAAACAACCTCCGGTGTTTTTATTTATTTATTTATGAAATCCGAATTAAATACTTCCATAAATATTTAATCCTCAACTCAGGCAATTTAACGAGCAATTAAACACAAAACTTGCAAAAATCAACAAAACAAATTTAAACCGAAACTAAATCTATTAATTAATAAATCCAAGCAAATCCTCAATTTCATAAACAGTTTATCATTTCCAATAAATCAGCAACCTAACCATGTTCTAAACAACTCAATAAATAAAACACATAAACCAAGTCCTTATCATCCTCTCTTCGTCAGCATGATTTCACGATAACACTTTTTTGTTACCTGCATCACATTGATAAAAGAGATGCGTGAGTATTATCACAAATACTCAGTGAGACGGTCATTTCGTCTAACTGCTATACACACAAACCATATAAAATATAATGACAACACAAACAAGCAATTATGGAAAAACGAAATGCATAATCAACATCAGGTGGGTGTCGATCGACACAGCCTCGTCGCCACCATCATGTCGATCGACACACTCCTTGTGTCTGAACCTCTCCTATCACGGTACGATTCCAGGCTCCTAAATCCAATCACATGCACATTAAAAACACCAATACATACCAAAACAACCAAGAAACACATAGAACACAATTCCATTATTCAATTCCTCACAAAACACACAAGATCAAGCGCCAAAGATATTTTATTGGCATAGATAAGTCACGGTCGCGCAATCCCCTCGATTCCTGATGGATTTAAGGATGAGAACATAGACAATCACGAAACAGGGCCCTTCACACACTAACGAGCTATAAAACTCTTCTCTTTCACTAAGAATCCAACGGAAACTTAACCTTTTGACCACACCTCAAGAACAATCTATAACTCTCTCTTTTCTCTCTAAATCAGCAAACCCTCTCTTTTTCTTATCAAAACACGGGCTGCTCAAGTTTGTAGAAGAGACTTTAGGGTTTCTCTAACCCAAACAGGCCAAATCAACAATTAAAAATTGAACTAAAATTGACCCCAAATTGGATGTGTCGATCGATACACACACCAAAAATCACATTTTTGGTTCACGGCCGTTAAAAGATGGATGACCTAGTCTATTGTGCCAAATGGCTAAATCAGCAACAACATTGGAACAAAAATATGAAGATGATAAAGAGGATTTTGTGAGAGAATCTACATCTAGGAAATAGAGATTTGAGATATGATCACCCTGACTAATCATCAACCCCTTGGTAGGATCAAACAAGAATGGCGGTCAAACACAACTCGAAAGCCTAAATCATTGGTTAACTGACTTACACTGAGTAGGTTAAGCCTGAAATACAGAATATGCAGAACATTATTCAAGATCAAAGATTCATTCAGCCTGACAGTTCCAATACCATCAATTTCCACTCCCAAACTAGTAGGCAAAGTCACTTATTTTTTTAATGAAGTAGGAAGAGTATGAAAGAAAGCTTGATTGTGACAGACATGATGCATAGAACCACTGTCTATGATCCAAGATTTTGAGATTAAAGCATTTCATTTGGTTCTCATAAAGATCTGGAATGTGCTTCTTCATGATAATCTGACTCCGAATAACACTATAAGAATCATTCACTCCAGCTAAGAATTTAATAACGTTAGCATGATCAACCTTGGTATCCATAACTTTGCAGCAATCACAGTGATGACAAGTATCAACGCAATTAGCTCCATCTAATTCATCCTTAAGGAGAAAGATCCAGAGCACCTTGCTAAAGTGACCAAATCTGTAGCGAGAACTGATAAGATATGGGAAGATTGGTGATGTGAAATCTAGCCATTAAATCCTTCCAAATCTTAGAGGCATCATTAAATCGCAATATACTGTTATAGATTTGGTTCGAAACAGAATTAATCAACCAAGATTTCACCATAGAATTACATCTAGACCAAATTCGGAAATTCATATCTAATTAAGGAGGTCTAACAAAAATGACAACATAAAGTGGTATTTGTCCTTTTTGGGGGACGGATCCGTACGTGACTGTACAACATGACTGTTATGAGGATAAGGATGTGGGACAGATAAGATCCGCGTATTTTCACCAATTCGCAGTCATATCAAAACTAGATCATTTGCTTCCCACGTCTCGACAATCTTGGTTTCGCAGGTCGAGCAATCCTTGATGCCACTCGTACTGCATGTCGAGTCGATCTGATACACGCATCACTTAAGGATAACCCGCGTGTTGACCCGCGTGTTTATCTGACCTGACAGATGACCCGACTCGCTTTATACCCTGTTCCGCGTCTTTACTTGATCCACACTCGAGAGCTCTGTGTTGCAGGTCAAGACTCTATTGTCCCGCATTTCAATGGATCCGATCCGCGGGTCGATATGTCTGATCCAAATTATTCCAACTCTAATTTCTTACTAGTCTTATTCTTTTATTTCCTTTAGCACATATTGATGGTACTAAGGTCAATACTCCCCCTCAAGTTAAACATAAAAAATTTATGCTTAACTTGGAGAACTTACAACTATCACCACATTTAAAACCTTAACAAAAAAAACCACGTGGCACAAAAATTTGCTAAGGAAAAAAGAGTGTCATGATTGCAAGCAAGGGGTCTTTTCATGGATGGGTCAAATGCACAAGTCCCAGTTTCCCATAGATATGAGTACAAACCTTCAAACTTGCTGATTTGGTAAAGATGTTCGCCAATTGATCTTCGCTTCCTGTATAACACGGTAGCTCTATCTTCTCCCGAACTTTAAGGCTAGTAATATCAATGTGGTTGGTTCTCTCATGGAACATTGAGTTGGTCGCGATATGTATAGCAGCTTGATTATCATAATGCATGGTGATCGGTTTGGTTGACTCAATTCCCAAGTGTTCTAGGATGCCTTTCAACCATGTGAGCTCATTGGTTAACTTCCTCATTGCTCTATACTTGGCCTCCGCACTCGAGCATGAAACCGACATTTGCTTCTTTATTCTCCAAGTCACTAAGTTACCTCCAATGAAAATGCAATAATCGGTTGTAGACTTTCTATCATCTTTATTTCCGGCCCAATCCGCATCGCAATAGCTAACCACATCGGTGCTCTCATTCCTTCCCATCCAAATTCCTTGACTGGGACTCCCATTGAGATACTTAAGTATCCTCTCCACGATGTTCCAATGGTAAACCTTCGGCCCTTTCATAAACTTGCTTACTTGTTTCACCGCAAAGCACAAGTCCGGTCTTGTAAGTGTCAAATAAATCAACTTTCTGATAAATCTTCTATATTTTGAGGAATCCTCATAGAGCTCATCTTCTTGCTCCCTCTTTCGATCGGCCTTGTAGCCTTCTTCAAGTAGTGTCTTTGCCGGTTTAGCTCCTAGTTTACCCATCTCCTTGAGTAAATCGAGCGTATACTTCCTTTGTGAGAATGCAAACCATTCTTGAATCTACACACCTAAATACAAGGAATTACTTTAACTCCCCAAGATCTTTAATCTCAAATACCGGCTTCAGAAGGTCCTTGGTGTCTTAAATGCCTTCGTTATTATCATCTCCGTAGATGATCATATCATCCATTTAGATCAACACAACCACAATCCCTTTTGGTCCTTAAAGCGTGAAGAGGGTACGGTCTAACTCACATTTCTTGAAGCCTCTTTCTTTGAGTGTAAAGCTAAGTTTCTTGTACCAAGCTCTTGGGGATTGCTTGAGACCATAGATAGCTTTCCTTAGCATAAGAACTTTCCCGGGAGCTATAAAGTTCTCAAAACTGGGAGGTGGTGTCATATACACTTCTTCTTCAAGATCCTCTTGTAAAAATGCATTCTTAACATCCATTTGCCACAACTCCCAATCCAAGTTGACCGCCAAAGGAAACACAACTCTCACCGTATGTAACTTAGCTACTGGAGTAAACGTATTCGTATAGTCATCTCCATAATTTTTTGTGAACCCTCTACCAACCAATCTAGCCTTGTACCTCTCAAGATCTCCATTGCTCAAGTAATTTATAGTAAACACCCACTTAGAACTAACCACTTTCGTCCCGAATGGAAGATCTGCCTTATCCCAAGTGTGATTCTTTACCTTGGCCCCTACTTCATCATCCACCCACTTCCACTCAATGCTCATCTTCTATGGCTTCTTCATAGGTTTTCGGAATTGTGTGTTCATCAATTTTCACAAGAAATGCTCGATGATCGGAAGGCAAGAGGGCGAGCGGACAAACCGCTTGAATAGGGTAAGCCACGGCTTCATAGTTGTAGTAAACTCTATTCTCCATCCATGTGGATAGATATTTCTTGAGTCTTGTACTTCTTCGACCAGTCGGCTCACTTGGTTCCTCTTCACTAATCGGTTCCAATATGGCTTCCTCATTGATCGGTTCATTTCCATTATCTCTATCAAGAATTGGCTCTTGATCTTCTTCTTGAACTTGGGCTTCTTCTTGTACCCCCAGAGAAGCTTCTTCTTGTACCCCCCCAGAGAAGCTTCTTCTTGCACGGGTTTTTCTTGATTTCTGAGGTGTTGAAGAAGGAACCGCAAGTTTGAGTTGTAATCGGAGGATGTGGTAAACTCCTTCAAGTTTTCTCTATCCTTGGCCCCATAGTAGCTTTGATCTTCCATAAACTTTACATCTCTTGACACGAACGTTCTCTTTGTAGTCGGCTCATAGCATTTATATCCCTTTTGAGTCATTGAGTATCCAAGAAACACACACCTTGTGCTCTTAGCGTCTAGCTTCGTTCTTAACTCTCCGGAAACTAGTACAAAACAAACACACCAAGAAACTCTTAGATGCTCAATAAAGGGTTTAGTTTTGTTGAGTACCTCAAAAAGAGAAATATCCTCTAGGATTTTGGTTGGGATTCAGTTGATCAAGTAACACGCCATCATCACCGCATCTCCCCAAAATCTCTTAGGAATGTTCATGTGGAACATCATGGCTCTTGAAACCTCAATTAAATGTCGATTCTTCCATTCGGCCACACCATTTTGTTGTGGGGTATATGGACAACTTGTTTGATACATGATGCCATGCTTTTAAAATGTTCTTTGAAGTGGTTACTCGTGTATTCTCCTCCATTATCGGTTCTAAAGATCTTAATCTTGGCATTATATTGGTTAGCAATGTAATTTTGGAAGTTCATGAATGTATCAATAACACGATCTTTAGATGGTAAGAGAGTAACCCATGTATATTTTGATTTTTTATCTATAAATGTAACAAAATATTTATTATTATCTCTAGATATGCAAGGTGAAGTCCAAACATCCGAATGAACCAAATCAAAGCAATTCTCATACATAGTCTAAGATTTAGAAAATACGATTTTGCAATATTTTCCAAGAATACAAAAGAAACATTGTGAAGCATTATTTCAAAAGAACGAGAATGAGGATGACCTAATCTAGCATACCAAATAGCATTATTAGCAACTCCTAAGGAAGATTGAAATGAAAAAGATCTAGATGAGCTTGGTGATAAATCTTGTAGAATATAGAGTTCATCCTTTTTACCACCTCCTCCTATAATCTTTCCGCATTCTATATCCTGAAAATAAACATCATTAGGACCAAAGATTGCATAACAATTCAAATCTTTAGTTGTTATTTTAACCGAAAGTAAATTTGATTCAAAATTCGGTACATAAAACGATTTAGAGCTTTTGTTAAATAGATTCAAGTCCCCAATTCCTTTAACTGATATATTATCACCATTTACAATCATCACATTAACCTTAGATGGTCCTAAGTTCTCAAGCAAATTCAAGTTACTTATCATATGATGAGAAGTACCCGAATCAACCACAAGAGAATTACTCGGCCTACGGGAATAGAAGATTTTACTGGATTCCTTGAGAGATGCAAATGATTTGATTAGAGCCTTTAAGTCGGATATCCTCACGTAATCCCCTTGATTCGCTTCTTTTCCTTGTTTGGATGATCCAGAACCGGTCTTGATCAGCCATGGTGGTTGTGTAGTTAGCCCTCGGGTCTCTTCTACAGTCATTTTCCCTTGCTTGGTTGTTGTAGAAGCGCTCCTTGAGATGTGGATGAATAAGCCAACATTTCTCCTTAGAATGACCCTTCCTCTTGCAACGGTCGCACTAATACTTAGATTGCTTCTCATCAAACTTGTATGTGCCTTTATTTGTCATCGAAAGCTCCCCTTTACCACTAAAGAGACAAAGAGATCCTTGTTCCCTTTGGATTTGAGAGAAAATATCATCTAGGCTAGGGAGCTTATCCGATCGTAGAACGTGTTTGATGAGATCATTGAAGGCGTGATTTAAGGTAAGGAGGAGACCGAATACATTGTCTTGTTCCTTTCACTCGTTGAGGACCGTTGGATCGATTGAACTAGGTTTAAGCATTTCAACCTCAGCCCAAAGAGATCTATATTTCCTGAAATGCTTAGTAAACTCCATATCCTCTTGATGGAGATTGTTGATGGGCTTTCTTCACTTCGTAAACTCGGGACAGATTTGAGACGTTTCCATAAATGTTCTTGAAAGATTCCCACAGCTGGTGAGCTGTGTCACAGTAGGAATAGGCCTCGAGGATAGCCGGTTCAAGACCATTTTGGAGAATCGCCAAAACGGTTTGATCTTCTTAAAACCACTTGGCTTCCTTCTCCTTCAAGGCTGATTCTTTATCGGACGAGTCTGATTCTGGCTCATTTGGCACGAAAAAGAGATCAACATGGCTCCACAAACCTCGTCCACACAACGTCGTCTTCGTGGTTCTAGACCATAACAAGTAGTTATCCCCTTTGAGAATAACCAGCACCACCAATGCCTTTGAGTTATCCATCTCCTTCTTGGCTTGATGTTTTAACTAAATATTTGAGATAAAGCTTGAAGCTTTTGAGATTTGAGACTGATTTTAATGAGAAAGCTTGAAACTTTTCGAAACAAAGATGTAAACCAGGGAGATTATAGAATATTTCGAGAGTTTTAGAATGAAGATTTTGGAGAATGGGGTCGCAAAATCGAACCTGGCTCTGATACCATGTAAGAATTTGTGCGGAAGTATAAAGAGATTAGAAGAGATTGAAAGATTTAAGAGATTTCTGAAACAATGAAGAATAAAGAAGAGTATGAACTTGATTATTATTCAAGATAAAAAACTACAAAGGTAAAGTAGCTACAATAAATAGAACCATAAAAGGAAATTGTAGCCGTTATACGGAAATGACAACATAAGTGGTCTTTGTCCTTTGTGCGGGACGGATCAGTACGTGATCGTACCGCATGACCGTTCCAAGGATAAGGACGCGGGACAGATAAGATCCGCGTGTTTTCACCAAAACGCAGTCATATCGGAATTCGATCCTTTCCTTCTCGCCTCTCGGCAATCTTTGTTCTGCAGGTCTAGCAGTTCTCGATGCCACTCGTATTGCGGGTCGAGTTGATCCGATACACGGATCACTTAAGGATAACCCGCGTGTTGACCCGCGCGTTTATCCGACCACACAGATGACCCGACAGACGACCCGACACACTTCATACCCTGTTCCGCGTCTCAACTCGTTCCGCGCCTCGAGAGCTCCGTGCGGCGGGTCGAGACTCTATCGTCCCGCATCTCGAGGGATCTCATCCGCGGGTCGATACTTCCGATCCAAATTATTCCAACTCTAATTTCTTTCCGGTCTTATTCTTTTATTTTGCTTAGCACATGTTGATGGTACTAAGGTCAATAGGAATAACCAAAAATCTTTCACATAAATAATCGATCGTGAGAATCAACAATCAATCTAGGGCAATAAGAAGAGAAATCAAAGGAAAAATGAAGGATCACATGAGATTTGCGATCTGTTTCTCTGATACCATATTAGAGGAAACGAAGAAGACGAGAGAAAACTGAAAATGCCAAAGAAATCTTGTTATTTCATTAATGAGCTTGTTACAAATGTTTATATTCACAGCTAAGTGTTCCGGTTTACAACAATTTAACCAATTAACCGGTGTAGTCCAATATTAATAATTAATTAATCAATCTGACTCGAATAAAAAAAATAAGATTATGTTATATTTTATTGCGTCACACACCATACACACAAATCACATAAACCCGAACCCACTAGATTGTTGACCCGAGTACCCAAATCCATTGACCGGGTCAATACTAAAACTCTGATTAACCAACCTACCCGAGTTACTAAACCGACGAATCCCCTCAGCTTGTTGCTGCGTTCTACCACCTTCCTCGTTCGTCCTCACACTGGTAAAATAACCACCACCGTCGTTATTCTGGAGACTCGGAGCGTTATGATTCAGTCTGAGTTCCGGTATTGAGTTATGTCCACCAAGATTTGTCCAATCAAAGCTTGGCTCCCTGTGTAAACTGTGAAACCCGGTTTTCTGTTCAGTTAAAACCGGTCTATGAAGCAGTGCTTTCGACGTACCAGCGGCAAATCCCAAACTTCTGTTGTCAATCTCATGCAACGACTCGAGAGCGTCATCGTATTGATGAGACGAAGAAGACGTAGACGAAACGTAATTACTATATTCTCGACCACTTGTTATTAGATTACCATAGACATGTTTGTGTGCACTTGTTTGCTTCTTGTATATTCGACATAATACCCAATCATCAAGCTGCAAAAAAATAAAAATAAAAAAATAAAAATAAAAATAAAAATAAAATTGTTTTCAAGAAGTGAAATTATATTTTTATTTAGTTTTTTTTGTTTACCTTTGTGCTTCCGTCTCTGCGAGAGGGTTCGAAGAGACGATACTCATGCATAATCCAATTAGTTTTTGTACCTTTTGGTGCTTTTCCAACGTAAAACACTAAAGCTTTCTTGATACCAACTCGTTTTCCTTCCGTTGAGATAATCTTATCCGTACCAGTTGCTTTCCAATAACCCGTCCCGGCAACCCGATTGGGTCTCGACCCATTCGGATACTTCCTATCCCTCGGACTAAAGAAGTACCACTCCTTCTCCCCGAACAATGCTTTACCTACACAAAAAAACAAACATGAACATGAAATTTAAATATATACTCTCTATGTTTTTAAAAGATTGATGTTTTAGATTTTTTTGTTGTTTTTCAAAGATTGATTTTCTACATTTTACTTTATGTTTTGACGTTTTACTGAGTGATTAAATAGTTTTTCAATCAATTAGAAAGAAAAAATTACAAAAAAGTAAGTCAAAAGTAAAAATAAATAATTAATTGACACAAATATTTATAGTGTCTATCAAAAACTCAAAATATCAATCTTTTTAAAAAACAGATGGAGTATATACAACAACAAACAAAGAAAGAACAAAAGAAAAAAAAAGAATTTATGGTCTAGATATTAATAAACCGGCCGGTTCAGGTACCGAACTTGGTAAAACCCATGGGTCAAATTTGTAAAGATCTATTTCGGCAATGAGCGGGAGAGTGAAGTCGTGACCGGCGGCTTTTCTACAGAGATATTCAACCATCAGCTCTTCGTCGGTCGGATAAAACCGGAAACCCGGTGGTAAGCTCAGTTGGGCTAAAGGGTCGAGTTCTTGGATACCCATTTTCTTTTTTCTTATCTCCTCTCTCTTTCTCTGTGAGATAAGTAATATATCTGCACTTTTTAGTATTTCGATGATTTTCTTCTGTGTTTTTTGTTTTTTCCAATTAAGAATTTGAAGCTTTGCTACTTATGTTTGTAAATATATATATAGAGAGGTATACAAGAGAGTAGTACATAGCCGCCCAATCTTCGTTAACGTGCAGCCTCAATATGGGACCCACTATCTGATCATCTCGACACGTGGATCAATTAGAGCGTTGTGATTTATGCGATCCCTTTGGATTCGTTGAACCTATACTAGAAAGAAAGAAAGAAAGAAAGTCGATCATAATAATATTGTGGTCAAAGGTTTTCCCAAGTGTTAGGAATGAGTTTAAGATTTTTTTCTGAAAAATATCTACGAATTTTCATTCGTTCAAAAGCAGAAATTGTGATTGTTGAGACTTTAGACTTGTGTTGTTTAGTCTGCAATTTTAGGCGGTTTACTAAGAGCATCTCCACTAGTTAGATACTCACTCATTAGGTATCTATCTAACTAATTAAATAGAGTATGTTTAGTTTAAATCAATATTTTAAAAACGGGACTGTGGTCTGGGAGTCGGACCGGATTAAGCTGTGAATCGGCTATTGGTCCGGTTCGGTTTAACTTAAAAACCCAATTATTGTAATACCCGGTTTATTTTTTTTTTATTAATTAATTAATTCTACTGCAGAAATAACTCATCAACCAATAATAAAATCTCAATAATAATAAATCCATGTGCGAATAAAACACCAATAAATAATCAAAGCATTTTTAGCAACCTAACCGGGTTCACTAGAAACTTAGCAAAACAGGAAAAACCAACAGACAATCCTAACCATCCTCTCCCTAAAGCCATGATTCCGCGATCACACTTTTCATTTTCCTTTACCTGCAACACAATTGGGAAAAACGAGTTGCGTAAGTATTTAATAAATACTTAGTGGAGCGGTCATCCCACCTACCGGATATATAAAAGGAAATAGATTATCAATTCTACGCGAGCAATCAACCGTTCACAACAAACAATTAAATTCAATAATTAAAACAGAGAGTGTCGATCGACACCACCACTTGGTGTCGATCGACGCTTCACACGAGCAACCGATCCTCACGATCCCACCACAGTGGTGTCGATCGACACTACCTTTAGGTGTCGATCGACACCTCTAAGGAGAACCTGAACCGAGTCTGATCCTCTCACGACTCGAGTTCCGTTCTATCACCCGCGATCAACATGATTCCAGAACACATAATTTACACTGACTCGACACAGAAAACAGTCCAAATCATCATAATCAATCAATCAAATCCTAACAACCTAATTCCATATCCACGATCACACACTCACCTCGAGAACGCGAAAAAGAGAAAGGGAAAAAGCGAAGAACAGCGATGAACACGCAGGAAAATCACCGAGACAGCACGATCACTCTCCGAACCACCACACCAGCCTTAACAACGACGAACGGTGAAGAACGGATCACGAATCCTCTCGATTCACCCTTGCAATCTCAAAACACACTTTCCTTTGGTTTTTCTCTCTGTCCAAGTCGTGTTCTGCGGCTGGAACTTTATAAGACCCGACCTAGGGCTCCATCCCTAAACCGCGCCACAAACCGAATGATTTAAATCAAACCAGTTTTGCTCGAAAAATATTGGTGTCGATCGACACCCTCCCTTGGTGTCGATCGACACCCCAAACCAAAATCGACAATTTGGTTTCGGGATGTCACAATTCTTCCCCACTAAACTTGATTCGACCTTGAATCCCGCAAAATACCTCTATACTGGACTACCCTCTGGCCCGCACCGGCCAATACCACAAGAGATTCTCACATAATCTGAGAGACTCACGAACTAATCATATGTTTATACGCACGTTTCTTAGACATTTATTACGTTTAACTCATCCACCCACACACATACTCTAGGGAAACCACCGTCCCCTCGAGAGAACCACCATCTCCCCGCACTATAGAGGAAACCTCCGTCCTAATATATGCACTCTGTACTATAAAGGAAACCATTGTCCCAGTATAAGTACACAGGAAAAACCACCATTTCCTAGAGAGAACCACCGTCTCTCAACATGTATACATGAAACCACCGTCCCCAATACATACTCTGGAAAATCACCGTCTCCAGACGATGAGTCAACTGTAATAAATCCTAAAACGCCTATAAACATCAGCGACTAGGTCACCTCACGTGGTCTAAACTCGATACTCCCCAACCGGAATATCCACAAAACACGACCCACACTGGTCCTCACACTCATAACATCAGAAAACCAATCTGATACACTAGAAATATAAGGAAAAATCATCTCATTAATCTCCAAAAATGTATATCGTTACAACAAAACGAAAATACAAGAATCACAAAACAACAACACCGGCACAAAGGCCAAAAGAAACTAGAACCACAAAGAAAGCTAAGCTTAATCGGCGACCTGCTTGTCGAACCACTTCCTGAACTTCAGCTTCATTTTTGCCTCTGGCTCCCAAGTCTCCTCCTGGCAACCGCCACAATCCCACAAAATACGCAACAACGGAATCTTCTTCCGACGCAGCTCCTTGACTCTCCTCTCGAGAATCCTCACAGTAACCGCCAGAACCGTTAAATCAGGCTGAAGATCTGCGGGGATCTCAGGCACTAACTCCTCCGACTCATGCAAGCACTTCCTCAACATCGACACATGGAAAACCTTATAAAATGCCTTCATGATCGGTGGTAACTCAAGCCGATACGCTACCGGTTCCACTCGCTCCACCACAGAAAACGGACCCATAAAACGCGGACTCAGCTTGTTCTCTGAAATGGATCTGTCATGACCCCTCAACATAGCCATCTTAAGATACACGCGACCTCCAACCTCAAACTCCAGCTCTTTGCTTATCAGTGTAGCTCCTCTGACGATCCTGAGCTTCCTTCATGTTCAGCCTTACGACCCGGATCTTCTCCATCGTTTCCTGAACATAGGTAGCTCCATGAATACTGCGCTCCCCCACTTAGGTCCAGCATAAAGGCGTCCTACATGGCCTCCCATACAATGCCTCAAAAGGAGCCATCCCGATACTCGCCTGAAAAGTGTTATTATACGCAAACTCACTAAGCTCAAGTGATCATACCAATGACCACCCCAATCCAGAACACACATCCTCAGCAAATCTTTCATAGCCTGAATAGTCCTCTCCGACTACCCATCAGTCTGCGGATGATAAGCCGTAATCATATGCACCTTAGTGCCCATCTCTGCCTGAAATGCTCCCCAAAACTCAGATGCAAACCTGGGATCCCGATCAGACACAATACTGGCTGGCACTCCATGCAGCCTCACAATCTCCTGTACAAACTTCTTAGCCAACTTAGCCGCTCCATCGGTCTTCTTAATGGCCAAAAAATATGATGACTTAGTCAACCGATCCACGATCACCCATATATCATTATACGTCTGCGAATCAGGTAGTCCTACTACGAAATCTATCGTAATCATATCCCACTTCCACTCAGGAATGGGCAAACTCTGCAGAAGACCACTCGGAACCTTGTGCTCGGCCTTGACCAACGAACACGTATTACACTTATAAACATAGGCTGCCACATCTCTCTTTATCCCGACCTAGTGATAATTCCGTTTGAGATCACGATACATATTAGTCGCACCCGGATGAATCGAGAACTTGCTCGCATGAGCCTCACTTGCTTGGTCGATCAACAACACCACTTGGTGTCGATCGACGCTTTACACGAGCAACCGATCCTCACGATCCCACCACAGTGGTGTCGATCGACACTACCTCTAGGTGTCGATCGACACCTCTCGGGAGAACCTGAACCGAGTCCGATCCTCTCACGACTCAAGTTCTATTCTATCATCCGCGATCAACACGATTCCAGAACACATAATTTACACAGAATCGACACATAAAACAGTCCAAATTATCACAATCAATCAATCAAATCCTAACAACCTAATTCCATATCCACGATCACACACTCACCTCGAGAACGCAAAAAGAGAAAGGGAAAAAGCGAAGAACAGCGATGAACACGCAGGAAAATCACCGAGACAGCACGATCACTCTCCGAACCAACACACCAGCCTTAACAACGACGAACGGTGAAGAACGGATCACGAATCCTCTCGATTCACCCTTGTAATCTCAAAACACACTTTCCTTTGGTTTTTCTCTCTGTCCAATTCGTGTTCTGCGGCTGGAACTTTATAAAACCCGACCTAGGGCTCCGTCTTTAAACCGCGCCACACACCGAATGATTTAAATCAAACTGGTTTTGCTCGAAAACATTGGTGTCAATCGACACCCTCCCTTGGTGTCGATCGACACCCCTAACCAAAATCGACAATTTGGTTTTGGGATGTCACAATTATAATTAAACCATATATAAAACTGGGTTGAACTAGCAAAAAATCGGAAATCGGTATCGAACCGGGACCGCATCAAACCGAGTTTAATAATTTTATTAAAAAAATTAGAATCTTAAATTAGCATAAATAGAGGATCAAACCGTTTAGACTATAAGAACTGATAATTTTTTATTAAAAAAATTAGAATATTAAATTAGTATAAATAGAGAATCACACAGTCCAACATAATTGGTTTGGGCTGTAGATTCATCCCTAGAGTAACTTTTAAGGTTCTTTAGTTTGTTCATGATTTTTGAAATTATCAAACAGTGGAAGTGAGAATCAATAACATATACAGAGATGAAGGCAAAATTATCATAACTAGGGGTTTCCCCACGTTACGCGTGGATTGAATGGTAAATTTTTTGTAAATGATTTATTCAAAAATTTGGTTGTTTTTCGTAACATATGTTTTGTTTGATAGTGTTAAATATTTATTTTGTATAATTTTATTTTGTTTTTGTTTTTCTTATTCATTGTGGTACTGTGGTCGTTGAAAATATTGAATTCGGGGTGATGTTTTTTTGTTCTTTTGTCACAAAATATAGTGTACTATTTGTAGCTTGAAACAAAGCTTCCAATCGACTCAGATTGACATTATTTTTATATCCATTTTTTCTTATGTATTTATCTCCGAAATAATGAGTATTTGGTTTTCTTTTTTCAATTTGTTAAATAAAATTCGAGAATACATTGAGGTGAACTCTTAAATGTTTTAATTTTACGTTGTATTTGGTTTAATTATCTGAATGGGAAGGATCTATTTATTTTATCGATCGGATATGGCATGTGTTATTCTTTTATTATAACTAGGGGCATTCTTATCTCATTTCCAATTGATTTTTTTATCAATTTTTTTTTCGCCAGTAATATTTGTGTAGCTTATGTTTGTATTTATGTGAGGTTATTTTTTGGATTTGTGAGAAAACTAATAATTAGAGAAGGTATGGAAGAGAAAATTGTTTTGAGTATTATAATATATGTCATAAAACCTGGAATGTGTGGAATTTAGTTGTTGTTGTATGGCTTATTGGGCTTATGAGGCTTTAGAGAATTAGTGTTAATATATAGGATATCACAGGAATTGTGTTACGACAGTTTGTGTTGTTTGTTTGCCTCTATTTTGGATATTGCTTCGTCTTTTACATGTGGTTGGTCTGAAAGCTGCGACTTCCAGATCTGCTGGTAGACATGGAGGTTCTTTGTAGACACGTAGGCCGGTACTGAGTGGTATCGGTTTAGGATTGGTATTGATTAATGGTAAGAAAATGATGTGCTTGTCTTACCAAAGTTATCTCTGATTTTGAATTTTTCCTGTACCATAATTTGGATAATTATTTGGTTATTTTTTGTTTTTTTCAAATTTTTTAATTTGTTTTCTGTACATACGTGTTGTCTGTGTGTTAATTTTTGGGAGTTTGTTATTTTTTGAATTAGTTTAGTCATTTTGTTTGTTGATTTGGAGACGTGGGTAATTTTTTGTTTTTGTAATTTTATTACTGTGTTTTGTTTCTTCGGAAGCGTATAGTGTTTCAGTGGTTAAATATGTCACTATAATATGTTATGTTATAATATTGTGTGACTTACTTGAAATTTTGGTAATGGTTGTTGATTTTGATGTAAAAAGAATTGCCGGTGAAAGTAATTTTATTTGAATAATAACTTGTCATGTGAATTGCCAAGCATTAAAATTAATGTTTGTAAATGAAAGTAAGAATGAGAATGGTTGAGGTAACAAATTAGGAGACGTGGAGCGTCCTATTGTGGTGAAAACCAATGACAATGACAAAGGGAGAACTAATTTATCACTGTTGGTTTTGCTGTCAATGCCGAGGTTTGTTCTTTCCTGTAGTCCAGTGTTTGTAATTTTTGTTGTATCTTCTGATATCTTCTATAGATTTGTCAAAGTAAATCTGGGTCGCTGGTGTGGATTGGAGGAGCAATTTCCCTGCGATTTTGTTTAACGTTGTGAAATCATAGTATGTATATATATGAAATATGTGGTATTGTTGTATGTACCTTTATGATCTTGTGGATTAATGGTAGACACCAGCACAGTTTTCAGTTTCATATTTTTTGTTTCCATAATTTTGCGCATACTTGCTGCTTGAGCACCCCATAGAGAAAGTCTGACAATGGTGTCTCTGCAATGATTGGAATTGGTTTTTTGTCATGCGTGTGTTTGTATGAGATATATTTGGTCGAATATATTTGAATTTAGTACCTCTTAATCTCCAAGCCTACGATAACATTTCCTTGATAACTGGTGGCTTTGAGATTTATGCCCTGTATGATGCGGATTTTGCCTACCACATCTTTGGAGGGGTAAAATAATTAGTTCATGTTCCTAGTAATGTGTTATTAGATGTTTAAAATGACATACCTGGTAGCTCTGTTCTGGTATTTTGTAGGTGCAGTAGATCGTTGTATGTTTTAATCCAGAATTTTTAGGTAGGTATGTTTGTAGTTTCGCCCTTTACTGGTAGAATGGTTATTCCTCTTGTTATTCGTTGGATGTATGGATGAGGAGTGAGTTTGTAATGGTAATCGTTTGGAAGGACTACAAAATTTGATATTTCATATATTTCTCCTTCTGTTAAATTGTCTTTGTGGTTTTCTGCGACAGAAGAATGCATTGTACTTTGGATAATTGTACCCTGGTTTGTACATGTCGCAGAAAACCTATGTCTGAAAGTAGCAGTTTAGTGCTGGTGTCTTGGATTTGTTTTTGGTGATTGTGTGCTTCCAACATGCGGTTGATCCGAATGACGATAGGTTGTTTTGAGAATCCTAACTTTAGTTGTGTTAGATGACATAGTCTTCTGGTTGTATGTTGTACCATCATGCCTCTGTGTTGCCTGTTTCAATGTATTAAATGTAATAGTTTACCTTTTTTTCTATATTGTAGAGAGTTAAGAGTTTAAAAATTTACCCAGCCATATGTTTTGGACCTTGATTAGGGTAGAGCTATTGCATCTGTGTTTCAACTGAGAACCTAAACTATGTTGTATTTAAGTTTTAGGCGTAAGTGCAATAATTTAATTTGGTTATTTGATTCTGATTTGCCGAATATTGTTTTTTGAAATTGAATCCCTTGTTTTGTGTGTGATATCTTGTTTGTGGAGATCTTGTTATAGCTCAATTTAAGAGGCTCATTTAATTTGATTTGATTTGATTTGATTTATGTTATTCTTCCAATTACATGGAATCAATCTTCTTAGAAATATGATTTGGTGTAAACAATAATGAGTATAATTACCTTTTCTGGTTGCATCTTGGAAACTTTGATTGTATTTGGAAACGTATTGTATTGTAAAATAGGGTTTTTTTATAGTATATTTATTTGTCGAGATTAAAAAATTCAAAACTGCCGCAGGTAACTATAACTCTAGATTTTGGTGGGGAAATTTGAGAGAGGAATTAATAATTAATTTTATTTTTTTGTTTTTGTTAATTTGGTATTTTCTGAAGTTATAATGTCAAATGTGGGAATGATAAAATGGAACTTGATTTCCTCGGAAGTTCAAGTAAGGTATATCTGTAAATTTTTATATTGGTATTTCACTATTTTATATCTTTATATATGGTGATTTGGTTATTTTGGGTTTGTGTAGATTTATATCCTTATGTTTGAAATCGAAGTATTATTAATTTTTTTTTCCGTAAATTATCTATTTCTTTAGTTTCAAATTTTCCTTAAAAAAGCTTTTGTAGTTAATTTAGAACTCTTTCAATATTAGCAAAGCCTTAAAGTTATAGAAGGATCTTGACAACTCTTTGACATAAAAATTGCCTAATGCGGCCCTAGTTTTTGATGTTATTTTATATTGTTAAAAGTAAAAATATACAATTTATCTGGGGATTTCATTGTGGACTTTTTTGCATAACTCCTCGCTTAGTCTTATTGGGCATTCTTTCTTGGTTGTATCTCTTTCATTTGTTTCTCCCTTGAACGTATACGTACCCAATAAGCAAAATATATAATTGTTTAATAGACAGAACAACAGAACCAGAAACCAAAATCGTGTGAACCATCTTGAGAACAATAAACATTTGAAATTAGATCAATTTACCAGAGTAATGGTATATTTTAGGAGGAAAAATCAGACAAAACTTAAGAACGGTAGAGCAGCTATGCACTTTTACATATTGGACAATTATTCCTTCTATATAACCAAGTGACTATACATGGATGGTGGAATGTGTGGTTGCATCGTAGATTATTTATATCGTTTTTTCCGTCGAATGTTTCTAAACAGATTGGACATATAGCTGTTTTCTCTTCGGTTGTCGGAGGTCTTTGGGCATCTTGAAGATCGGATATAAGGAAATCTGTGTCTAGTCGAGCCATTGCATTGAAGTTGTAGTCTGTAATTTTGAAGTGGAAAGTATGTGTGATTTCAGTTAGACTTTGAGTTGTTGTGTGAACGGCAATGACAAAATCGAGGAAATTTGCAGCCAATGTTTGTGCATAATCAAAAACAGAATTTGAAACACGAAATTCTTTCACAGTTTCCAAACCAAAACGTTTTTCATCCTGAGCAAAAATCATCATAAACAAATTACACTCAGTCCTAACCAAATCAAGTTCCTTACAGTACATCCTTGTGTGGTTATTAGGAGGTGGCTTAATAAATGGTTCTGACACAAGGCTGGTTGGCTGCTCCAAGTCTATATTCAATGGCAAGCTCTTTTGTGTTTTTTCTGCTGATTCTCCTTCTTGGACCTGTGGAAAAGAAACAATACTACTCGGTTGCACCGGTTCCACATTGGCTAGTTTTTCAGGCACAAACTCAGATTTGACAGAGGAAAGAATACACTTAGCTTCCAAGGACTTTTTGAGAAAAGTGAGATGGTCCTCTGTTTTAATTTCAGTTTGCCCTTCCCTTCTGCCTAAGTGTTGCTGATCTTGATAAGCTTCTAATGGAGTCATAGGAATTAAAGAGATCTCTTTGCCCTTGAACTTCAATGAGTATCGGTTTGTAAGACCACGATAAGTTGCTTGGTGATCAGATTGCCATGGCTTCCCTAGCAGAATGTGGCTGACTTGTATTGGCAAAACATCACACAGTATTTCGTCCACAAAGCTCCTAATGGACAAAGACACCATTACTTGTCTGGTCACTTCTATTTCTCCACTGTTTTTCAACCATTGAAGCTTGTAAGGTTGTGGATGCCCTTTAGTCTCCAAGCAAAGCTTCTCCACCATTGTTGAACTTGCAACATTTGTACAGCTGCCCCCATCAATGATGAGACTGCACACTCTGTTTTGGACTAAGCACCTTGTTTGAAAGAGACTCTCATGTTCATGATCTTGGTTTTCATTACTTAGAAGCCTCTCAGTCTCCAACAATTCTTTTCTGATTGGTGGTACTTCTTTTCGATCAGACATTAGCTTTCAATCTAAAGCTTCCTCTTTCTTTTTGGTGTGGTTCTCCTTTGTTGCTGCAGTACCAAGAGATTGGCGTGTTGTTGGACTCTTCTTCTGACTATTCAGCAGGGCCATAAGTACTTCTGCCACTTGCTTTTTCACTTCTTCATATTTCAATTGGCTACTCAACTTGTTCTGAAGCTGTCTAGTTTGCTTAGAACTTCTTTGTTTATCCCGGCTGTAGGAGTCATATTCTACTTCTTCTCTAGCTGATTTGCTTTTCCAATCAGGCTTCTCCTGCAGTCTCCTGTATTGTGCCTCTTTATGCACAGAATCAGTCTTGTAAAAATCCAATTTGTTTTCATTTCTCAGGAACCTCTGTTTCTGTTCCAGCAAGGCTTTTGTTGAAGAGTTGAAAACTCCTTGCTGTGGAATCTGCTCATATCGCTTACTCATTATTCCTGAAACAATAACAACAAATCACCAGTAAATAGTCCTAACACAAGTACAACATATCAATTAAGAAAACAGTTTCTACAATTCAGATCTAACAGGCAGTTCAAGAGTCGAATTTTCTAAACAAAATAACAGGATGAGATTCTATCCAAAACACAAGATCTAATACAGATTCGAACAGTTCACAAAAAAATCTACACGATGCTATCAAAAATTATATGAAACGGATAACCGAACCGCCTTAAATTGATAAAACAAAGTTACGCAAATACTGGAAAAAAAATGAAAGGATAGATAAAACCTTATTCAAAGTGTTGCTCTGATACCACTTGATGAGTACCCACTTAGATCGACACTTTGATAGGTTGAGGATAGATCCAGATTCGAGATGCAGTTTTGAAATCTGGATACAGATGACCTTCCACTGTTCTAAGATCTTCAAAATTTTTTGGACCTCTAACGACATTGTCTAATATACGAAGGTAGTAAAGATCTCCAGAAGACGGATGTATGGTTACAATTCTGCCAAGTGAGACTTCGCTTTTCCGCTATGTCCATACCTTAGATCCTTTGTCCCAAACACACCAGATTGGAATTTCCACATAAGTTAAGCCTCGAGCCTTCTCTGATGTTTGACATAACACCATCCATTATGTGAACATAGTCTTCTCGATCTCCGGTCTACACAAAACACGATCTAAATTATATGTGTCTTTGTACGTGACATTTTGTTGGCCTGGCAAGTGGATGGTTAACTTCTTGACTGATGGTTTGCGTTTGTGTATAGGAAAGGCAAAAATTCTCCAAGCAGCTTCACATGCTGATACATACCGACAATCAAGGTATTCTTATATTTCGTTTCTGTGCGCTTTTGGCTTACTTATTCCTTCGACATTAGTAGGAGTAGGATTTCCCTTCTCAATCACGATTGTTGCCTTATCAACTCCTTTGGAAATATATTTGAAGAGGTACTTTACGGCACTTGTCCTATTGCACCACTTGACGTTGATGTGTGCCTTGTATTTTTTTTAGAAGATCAATGTTATATGGGATAACATAACGATTATCTAGGACTGTACGCTCTTTTCACTACATGAAAAATGAGTGTTAATAGCACTTGAAGATAGCGTTTCATGTGTATCTGCTATGGTTAACGTATACTTGATTTTTTTATAGCGTTTACAAAATGAAAAACATTATATTATGTTGGGCGGTAAAAATAATATGTGTCCCGCTTAATTTTTTGTTCTTCATTACTCTATAATAGCACAAACGATTTGTAAAACGTTATGGTAAAACTAACCGCGAATGAAAAATTCAGTGGCTGCCCAAATAAAAATTGGGAAAAAATACACCAAATAATGTTTTCTCCTTTGATAAGAACAGAAAATTCCCTTTGCCCTTTTTCCCCTTTCCCCTTTCCCCTTTCCCTTTTTTCTCTTCTTACTCTGTCGTTCTTCTCGTCTTCTACATACATCCAGCTCTGATAAAACCAAATGAACACATAGAAAACCACATCTACTCCTTTCTTCTTCAAACCAACATCGTAGATCTGATTATCACGGGTTTTTGTTTCGATTTCTTAAAAAATCAAATCTTGTTACCTCTGTTGATAGGTTCCAGGGATGAGCTTTTCTCGGTTTAGTTGTTCTTAGTGAAGAAAAATCATATTATTGGATTAGCTATCGGTTATGTTTATCCAGATCCTGCGATTTCCAGTTAGTTTGGCTCTTAATTTTTCTTTCCTATTTGCTCGAGACACGATTCTGATTCTCATGGGTTTAGTGTTTTGTTTTAGTGAAGCTTATGTGTGTTTAATCAGTTTGTTTTATGTGTTGTTCTTTATAATAGATTCACTTCGATTTTCTCCGTGAGGCTCACCACGTAATATTTGGGATTTGAAAAGCTGGATCGAGTCTAGAAGCGAATTAAGTGATTTCCCGGATTGGGATTGCAGAAGAAGACACAGTGAGTTGAAAATTTCCACTGCCTCTCTTCTGATTCATTGAAATTTTGTTGTTTGATTGTTCAAATTGTTTTTTTTTCCAGAAAGTCAGAGGCAAACAAAGTTAGGAAGTTCCTGCTATGTGAAGTCATGACAAGTGCGGCACTCTGAGGAGTCTCAATGAGCAAACGAATCAATGGGTGAAAGGGAGAAATTCAGGGAAGTCTCATGAAAATAAAAGTGCTTTGCATTTTTAGAAAGGGCCATGTCTTACTCTCTTGTTTTCAGTTGTGTAGAATTCAATCCGCTGGATGAAGATTAAGAGACTCTTCATTGGCAAATATTAGTTGAAGTGATTCTTAGAAGAGACCAAGGGTTTTGATGGGTAAAAAACTTACCAGATAGAGAGCTCTATATATATAGATGAACTTATTGTAGTGAATGGACGTCATGGTAACGTCCATTCACCGTGACGTCCATTCACTACCATAAGTTCATGTAGCAAGGGCCTGCTCGTCAGTTTAGCAAGGGCCTGCTTGGGTTAGAGCCAGTCGTGTGAATAATGTGACACAAGCACCAAACATGTACTGTAAACAGCTCTTGAGAAGCATTTCTGGTGAATTTGACTCCGTGACAAAGCCTGAACAAGAACAACAAGAAGACTCATGAGCAATTTTGACATGAAAAATCATAATCAAAGAACACCAAAAAGTCTCTCTTTTGTGCAATGTGACAATTTGATCTTACATTGAATCCTCGTGTTCATAAAAAAATGTGTCATACCTTGAAGACTTGTATAGACCGATTAAAATTCGGTTCTGCATCAACACCTTGAGCAATGAATAAACTAATTTAATATATATATGGGATATAAGACGAAATTGTCTTCCTTCTGTGTTTCATGCCAAGACATAAAATGAACTGAAAAAACTATTACAAAATAACACTACAAGAAAATAGTGATATTGTAACATAATATTTGCAACATTCATTTTTGTTAAAATTTTACAACAAATTTTGCAATGGTAATGCAATGATAAATATACGTTGTAATTTTATTACAAATATATATTTTATGTTGCAAAATTTGTTACCAATTTGTAACTTGTTTACGACATGTGAAAAATTCTTGCAAAATTTGTAAGAATTACTCAATGATGATGAATTGTGGTTGTTTGCAAGAAAAGTATGTTACAAAATATATGACAAATCTTTAATACATTTTACATTTATACTTCTATATTATTAATACCATACATTATTATATTTTATGTACTTTTAATTAAACTATTAGCTCTTACTGAAATTCTAAATAAAATAGTATTTAGTAAAATACTACTAGCGGGAGTTGGTTTACTAATATATTCAACTTTGTCTACATGTCATATTTTTTGCGATTTCTTTTAATTTTACGTTCACAAATTTTTTAGTCAAATTTTTAATCCATCCACTATACATGTAACTCCCGGTTCTTTTTTCTTTTGTCTATAGAACTATCGTATTAAAGATTTGGATATATCCCAAATCAAAGATGCTATTAGATTTTATTTTTCCTACTTCCTATACATAAACAAATACAGTTGCTATGAGCATTTATTAATTCAATTTTCTTTTCAACACTAACCTAAAGGAAGCGAGAGCCAAAGGGAACATAATTTTTTTTTAATCTTCGTCGAGTTCTTCTTATTTTTCCTAAACCATTTAGGTTTGCTTTACTTTTTGTTAATGTTATATGAGTTATGTATTCCTTTTTGCATGTCTAGAAACGAAAGCTTAAATATAACTTGATAAAATCATAGCTTAAACACTTTGGTAAACACATAGTGATCTTGTACAGTTGTATAATCGAGTTATGTTTAGATTTTGTTTTGTTTTTTTTTTTAAGATTACATTCAGATGGATTCCATAGAAAATGAAGATCAAAATTTAGTGAACTCCAACCAATGTCTATCATAGGTGTTCTTAATCAAGAAGACCGAAAGAAATACCGTGGTAAATCATTATTTTATAAAAATTGATAGTATTATAAATTAATTCTTTTTACATTTCTTAAATTATTTGTTATAGTGAATTTGGAATCTCCGATGGATACTCGACAACCATTGAAAATCAATCAACAAATGATGAGACTTACTTGAAGAGAATTTCTAAGAGAATGTAGAAATCGAAGAAAAGGTCTATATACTTGAATTTTTGGAGAATCCTTTATCATCGTCTGTCATTGGTTCATTTATTTAACTAAGTGTTTTATTTTTTTTTGAAAAATTTGTTTGGATTTAATTTTGTTGGGATATCAAACCCCAACAAATAATCTTTGGTTTTGTTACACTATTTTAAGTTTCCTGGATTGTTGGATTTTGTAATATCTAATAATTTAATAAAATTAGCTTTTTCTTTTTAACTTTTTGTTTTGTTTTGTAAAAGAAAAAATTATAAATAACTAAATAAACTATTTTAATTAATAAAACATGAAATAAATATCAGTTATATATGGAGCTAATTGTTTTGGCCATCATCATAAAATAATTTCACCATATGTTGTAATTAATGCATCAAAAATTGACAACAATATTTGCTATTTTTTCTACGTAGCAAAGATTTGAAACGATTTAAAGTTACAACCATTGTCGTAATAATACCACAAATTTGTTTCAAAATTTTTGTTGCATTGATACGACATATTATCAACCAACAAATTCATTGCAATTTATGCTACACATATGCAACATATATGAATTTGCAACACCCGAATAGCAACATCGCATAGTTAGTTACAATTTTGTTGCGAAATCCATATTTGCAACAATTTATTGGTGTATTGCAACTATTTTTCTCTCTTGCAATAATACTATTTTCTTATAGTGTAAGAAGGAAAGGTTAATGAGTCTTTGAATTAGAGTTTATGGCATATATTTTGGGGTTTAGGGTATAGGGTATAAGGGTTGAAGTATAATTTTATTGTTATCAACAAAGAAATATAATAAAAATTTATGGATGAATGAGTGTTTGATTTAGGGTAAAATGTTTTTGAAAATTTTAACTATAATCATTTTCTAAAATTAAACTCGAAACCCCAAATACAAACCCTAAACACTAAATCCCAAACACAAACCCTTAATCATAAACACTAAATTCTCTATTGTAATTATTAAATGTGAACATCAAACAATATGCCAAAAAGATCCAACACTTATAAAAGTTTGTAGGATAATCATTTTGTAAACCTTAAACTCTAAAACCAAACATATTATATAATGAATATAAATCCAAAATCCAAAGACCAACTCTTATAAAAACAAATGCGAAATTTTTTTAATCACTTTCTAAGTTCTAAACTCCAAATCATATATCTTAAAACTTAAATCCCAAACCCTAAATGATGAATTCTAACTCATACTAACACTCAAATATTAAATCAAAACTAATAAACGAACATATAACTATTTTGCAAGTGAAGTTGATGGAAAGTAAGAAATATTATCAAAAAATTGTAAATATTTTTAAGATATATAGTTTGTATTCCATTACTTTACCACATATTGCAAAATTAATCTACAAATTAAGAGGAAAATAACAACGTTTAACACGTTTTAATGCAAATAAATTGACCAAAAAAAATGCAAATAAAAACGCTGGATTCTCATTGGCTAAGCCATAGAGATATGGATCACACTTCTTTTCTTACCCATCGTTGATCTACCTAAAATCAACGGACCCAAACCTTCCTCAGCTCACTTATATCGCTCTAACTTCTCTTCCTCGTCGCTTTTATTTATTTATTGTCCTATGGTTGAAGTTGCAATAATGTAAAAATAGATGCAGCAGATATTGATGAATCAAGTTCGAGGGATCTAGTGAAGGGAGCTAATGCAGTTGTGAAGCTACAGATTTACAATCTGTACAAAGACTAGTATTCACAAGTTTAGTTACGAGATATGTATGAACTCATATTCACATCTTTAATTACAAGAGTTGTATGATTATTTTGTATCATGATTTTATGTATAATATAATAAAAATGGGGTTTTTATTTAATTTAACATGTTTATTCGAAAAAAATAAAACCTAGTAAATCCTAATTTAAATACAATCATTAAAATATAAACGATACAAAAAATAAAAATTATCCGAAAAATCCATAGGAATCACTGCGTGTATCAAATGCTATATTCATATTTAAAAAATGCTATGAATAAGGTCATTAAGATAACAATAATCAATTGCTATTGTAACTTTTATATTATAGCAAAAGAAAAAACGCTATACTAAAAAAATATTCGACAGCGGTGTCAAAAAGTGCTATCGAAAATGCAGAACCTATTATCGCGGGAGATGATACAACTCTTTGTTTAACGCTATGGTATTAGTTAGATAGCGTTTTTCCGGTACCATTAATACTCGTTTTTCTTGAAGTGTAATTTACGATAAAAGCTTTATCATCTGATGAGATCCCACTTAGATCGACACTTTGATAGGTTCATGACAGATCCAGATTCGAGATTCAGCAAGGGAATAAACGGATCAATGATGGAACGAAGGGTCACACAACAGCTACGGAAGGACTCTTGATTTACCGATGGATCGATGGGTCACACAAAGGTTATGAGGGGGCCTTTGATTCACCGATTTGATCTAGTTCTTAGAAAGAGTTTGAGAATAAAAAGCTAGATAAATTGAGAAATGAGAATACAAAGAACTTAAATAGAAAAGACAAGTCTACATGCAGATTGTCTAGAAACTAACAACAATAAATCTAAGTGAAATATGACCCTTACTCTTCAATTTTCGTCACTTCTCTTGGCCAGCAAATTAGACACTTGTTTTGGGCTCTTCTTGGGCTTGTAATTGGCAGAAAATGCACTGGACTTGATGACTATTCATTTGGGTCGAAATTTGTGGTCTTGATCAACAAATGGATGATGTGAAAGTGATTCACAAGCCTCATTAAAAACATATTTTTTGGAAAACCCATTGGGACAAAACCAAGGCAAGGGAAAAAGAGTGCAAATGAATCACTTGTCCATTTGTTGATACTTAGATCAAAAACCAGGGAGGTTTAGGATGATGCTTCTTCCATTTTGGCTCAAGTTTAACTCCAGCATGAGCTGCTTCCTTAGCTACAAGTTCCTCCTCAACTACATGCTTGTTTCCATCAGGTTCAAGCTCTTCTCCACGTTTCAAGCTCCTTATGCTATCCATGATCATATCATCATCTTTACGACGCCGATAGATTATGTACCCTGATTTATCGATTGAGGTATGATCATTATAAGCTCGTGGATATTTTTTTGAACACACTTGATTTTGCATGCAAGGTGATCTAGGCCTCTCATCCCCACATGGACATGCATCATGTGTTTCGTAACCAGCTCAAATCCTTCAGGGTCTTCGCTTTGAGAAAGGAGTTCAACTGAGATCCATGTGTCGACCTCTTTAGGGCTTGGTTTTTTTGTTGTATGTCCAAACCATAGAAGTATATATGCATGTGGTATGCTTCTCTTTTGGAATTCTATTTTGTGTAGTGCTGTAAAACAAAATAAGAGAGGTTAGGATGTTTATGTTTTATATGCGATATTATAACATGATATTAATGTTTTCTCGTCCTCTATGTTACGTGTTTGAGATGGACCTGTAGTGTAAGGCTTGAAAAAGGTTCCTTTTTTGAAATCGTCTAGCATTTTGTCTAGCTTCATCTTACAAAATCGGCATTGAATATCAGGTCTATCATTTGTATTTGTTGCACTGTAAGGTGCTAGATGGTGTTTCAACTCCGTCCAGTTTGGATTAGCCGTCATTGTGATAAACAAATCTGGATTTCCATATTCACGACATATTGCCATTGCTCTGGATCAATGCTCTCAGAAGCAAGTAGTATGTTAGAGCTTCCTCCTAATAAAGAGCTAATTCCGCTTTGCTTATGAAAAGGTTAAGCAAGATGTGAAAATTATCTCAACCAGATCGAAGGGACTTGGTAACTAAACCTTTAGGCACTGACCTGACTCGATGGAAATCTCTTTTCTAGGCTAAGCCACACACTTTATTTATGAGCTATAGAGGCTTTCTTGCTTTGACAGGTAATTCCCCTATCCCCTATACAAAGACAGGAAGCTCACACAGAATACAGATTTTAGGTATGAAGTGAGTCTAGCGGGAAGAAATGGTACTAGAGCGGGAACAAACGGACTAATTTGAACAGTTGACGAACTTATGGAGACAAAAGTATAAACTCTTTTCATACAGTTTTGAGGTTGTCAACAGAGAAAGAGAAAGAAGGCTTGCAGACCTTTTCTGTACTCGAGAGCTTGCCGAGAGCTTCCCCGGTTCTACCTTGGTGGAAGGAGGAACCCCTTATTTATGGGTTGATGGAGAAGGGTCTTTGATGCCTCTTTCAAAGCCATAGGCGTTAGAACTCTTTATTCAAAATGGATTCAAGATTGTGAGTCTGTTTTTGCTAATACAAGAAATTCCCAATCGTCCCTTGCCCCGGTATGGCATATCATACGAGACATCAAAAGGGTGCAACTTTCATTTCATACCCCCGTCCAATTAGCTGATCGCATTAGCATGGCAGGAAGAACTAAACTAAGCGGAGGAACCCCTCCGCAACTGTCGCAAAATGTACCACGCCCACGCCGAGGAACACCTTATAGCTACTGCTTAGATCCCTTAATTTAGGCTTCGATCCCCACTTTTTTGGCATCTGCTTCAGGAAAGGCAGTTGATTTGGTTGAATCCCGATTACGATCAAAAGGAAAATCTTGACTTGCAGTGAAATAACGGCTTTGCGGAGGAAGACCATCAAAAGCTATTGCTGGGAGAGGTCGATTAGTCCGGGTTGATTGCTTCCATCCTCAATTGCTTCTTTTGAAGGTTACATGCCTGCTGTTGAAAGCCTGGGACGAGATAGAGTTAGTAAGCTTTGATCCTGCGGTTGAAGGTGATATACCAACAACATGAGATAGCATGGTTTCGAGTGCGATAACATGGGATATGGATATGTTTTCTTCTATGCCTAGGCAGGCTGGGATTGGAACTGCTCGTGATTAGACCTTCTATATGACCGAACTTCCCCGCAACAAGATAGAAAGAAAAGTCTGATTTGGAGAAAGATTAAGATTGTCCAATAGTGCTCGTGATAGCTACCGACGTGAGAGGCCTAGAGTGAAGCTCTGGCAGAGTGGCTCCCTTGTTAAGTGTAGGGCCCCTTGGCTTTGGCTTGGTCCAAGCAGCGATTTCTTTCTTCCGGATAGCAAACTCTTCGTTTTGAAGAAAGCAGAGCCAGAAGGGAATGAGTTGAGTTCTTGTAAGTGACCAATTGACTTTCTCGAGGAATGCCTCTAAGCCACTGGTTAAGTTGGCGAGTCTCAGTCTAAAGAGTAGGGGCATAGCAAATTGACTATTTTGATCTTTTTAGCTTGAAATAGGCGCTGGAGTCTGTCTGAGTATGTAATAAGAAAGAAGCCTTCTACATCAGCTAATTCTTCTTCCACGAGGGACTTAAATAAAGGAGGATCGGTTAATTTTCCATTCATCGTATCATAGGGGGTCTCTTCCTGTCCTGAAGAAGCAGCCGAGGAATGCCTTTCTGCTTCAAAGAAAGAGGGGGAATGAGCAGATCAAGCCTTTCCCTTCATGCACTAGATGGATCACTTCCAATGACCAATACTCTTCGTGAGAATTTAAGGCGCTTAAGGAAGCATCTCGAATCGGGCGTGAAAAAGATCCATCTTTGATTTATTTCACATAATTTCTCAATGTCAACTTGCTCGATGTAGGCTTGCTCCCATATTCTCCACGGTTTAAGGCAAGATTGGTGGGAAAGGGATATTCTCGCATCGATTACAATGAAATATTCTCTGTAGCCGACATATGTTCCAGTTCACCAATAGTATCCATCGTTCACAGCTTTTGCCCCTTTTTTTTTTGGGGGGGGGGGGGCACCCAGTAGTTTACTGTTAAGGATACTATCGACTTACTGTGATAGTCTGCAGTCAAAAGCTAGTACTTTATGGTTAGCATCTTTAGGTACTTAGAGATTAGGAAAAACTTGATAGAAAGCCCCAGCTCTAACTTGATAGAATGCCCCATCAATGGCCATCGGAGAGGTCCAACATAATTTATTACTCTTATAAATATAAAAGAGGGAACTCGACTGAAAAGAGAGAAATTCCATTTACAGGCTTTCTACCAATGACCAGAGACCAGAAAGGGGAATAGAGAGATAAGCCTTGAGCGGTCATACCAATTACGATCGATTCGCTAAACATTCAAGATTCGAGATGAGCTGCTAAAAGAAGGAAGGGCGATAGAGAGAGGTTTTTCACTTTCAACTAAGCTAAGGAGATTCGGGATGGGAACCCACACTCTTTTGACTGAGAGGCAAGCCGAGGTGTAGTTCCTTTATGCAAAGTAGGGCTAAAAGGATTAGCAATGTGGCTTAGTCTGAGTGAGGTGTGTAATAGGCTCAACTACATGTCTTGGAGTGGAGCTATGCAGCTCAGTATGGTATGAGGATCGAAGGGCATAAATAGAAGCTAACAATGGGGATGCCCCTAGTTGTTGAATTCTTTTAGTAGGAATTACTTGCTTCGACCTTCAAGAATAGGTCCAAAGATGCAACTGGAACTGAAAGAAGAGGAAAGCCACTTGACCGATGAGGTGAAGGAGTGAGAACTCTTACTATAACAGATACACAAGCCCATCTATTAGAAACGCTATTTCTTGAGTAGCCAGAATAGTATGTAGCAAGAAGCGTTCCTCATAGGCAAGTCAGGAGCTACAAGCATTTAGAGCGCAGCGGGGACACTCATTAGTTCTCCCCTTCGATCAATCATGGATTAGGGGGAGAAGCAACCTCTATACCTACTAGTTAGAGCTCTAACCTTCCTTACTTCTATCTTATTTGAAGAATAGATTGTGACCAGCTATTTGAAGATCTTTCTTTGTCAGAGACAGATTCTTGACCTAAATCAGTGAGTAGTATCTTTCCCTCCTCTGAGATTGGACGTCGATAGGGATTGTTAACAGCTCTACCAAGCAATCAGTTCAAAAGCCTAAGGAAGAGCTTTGACTATTCTGACTATGAGTTCCCACTTTGTCTGGGTAGCCCTTCTCTTTATCGATTCATAGGACCTCCAAAAAGAGGGCAGTAGCACTAGTCGGAACGAACAGTCTCTGCTTTCTTCTTTAGAACATTCATTCTATTATCGGGACAACATAAGCCAAGAGTTGACTAAGAGAGTATTTGAGCTAGCGCACACTGAGGTCTGTACGCCATCCTTCTCTTTTCAGTCGAATTACTTTGTATCTTGATCAAAGCACTTTTCATTGATGACGAAATGACATGGGTCTCTTTCATGCGATAAAGCTCATAGGCTTTATTCTACAGATCAAAGAGCGAGTGAATTCCCATGTAATCCGAAATATGATTTAGTACAGAGGCCAGCCGACCCCAAAGTCCTCCAACTACTCACTCCTTTCAACGTCCCAAGGGGCATTAAAGACATGGAGATCTTGGAACCAAGGTCCTATGGAAGGAATAAGACCTTGGAACAAGACCCCCAGAAAGGGGCCTTTATGGGACCTTTATCAAGGTCGTTTGCTCTGGGCTTTGGGTTCAACGGGTCGCTTTGAAAATAAATAGTCTCATCATATCTAAGGTGCAAAGATTGACCTAAATGTATGTAAAATTTGGAATGCCTCACATGACCTATAGTTCGGTCGTGGAAAACCACCAAAAGGGTGGTTGGTTGAGATCTTAAGGAAGAAATCCCGACCCAAAAATCTGGTATGTGTCCTTGAATCCTCTTCTGCCACGTGTCGCAAGGCAGCAAACCTATAAAAAGGGACCGTATCCGAGAAAGTACTCCTGCTAGTACTGAGTGTCTTCTTTCCACTAGGCTGAAATACGGCTGATTTCTCACCCGTGCGCACGCATCTCGCTTCTGGCTCCCTGACCCATACGACCTTTCTAGGTTTATTAACATCCTTCCTTCTCCTTTTGGGTATTTGCTATCTTGTGGTCCCTGATTCTTAGGCTGACCACGTGGTCCTCTTGCGACGTCTATTTGGAGGTAGCATCCAAGGTCCAAAAGGCCTTTGTTCCGGCCCAACTTGTGGATCCGGGTTTGCGAGAACCTCCTTCGCCGCTGGTGAGTTTTCTACATAAGTCTGGTTTTTGTTTCGGACAAAGCTCTATCCGGTGGCCGTATTCCCCACACTCAAAAGCATATAAGATGGAAACCTTTGTATTTGATCCTCTAGATATAATCATAAAGACATCACTGGAAATTCTTTTTAAATTTGAAGTCAACCTCCGCACACGTGCATATAGACCCCTAGATGAATCCACTGTGCATAGATCAGCCCGGACTGCTTTGATCAGTTTCTTCCCTCTAAGATCTGGTTCATTAACAAATTGAATCGTGATCACTTGGGGGATGTCTCCTCTCGTTTGACTCGAGTTGCCTTTAAGTCTCCTAATCACATGGATATAGGTGGGCTAATTGTTCTTCCTTTCGGATGAGCCAATTGAATCAGATGAAGATATGAGATCAGTTTAGTCTCATTCTGAAAAGCCAAAGACAACATTCCATTAAAGATAGAGTGGGTCGACCTTTCAACCAGGGCGGTTGGGTGCGCTAAAGCAAACGTGTCTTATCAAGGGCCTGCCGCTCCCCTCTTTTGTTGTGACAAGGGAGTGTGCTTATGATTCTACTTTGTTGCTAGACCAGGTCTTAAAATGCAATTATGACAAGGTCGGGACTGACGGGGCTCGAACTCGCAACTTCTGCCTTGACAGGGCGGTGCTCTGACCGATTGAACTACGATCCCAATTTTCAAATTATTCTTCTTGTCAACCTTCCTCTCATATGAAATTTCAAAAGAAAGAAGTAGAGTCGTTGGACCAACAACCTTAAGGATCAAATCTGTGTGAGTGGGGCAAAGACACCTGTTTGTTTTCCGAGCGAGAAAGAGATAAATTAGAGATTGTGTATTATTACATCCAATCTTCCTTGAGAGATGGAAAAATTCCATAAAGAAAAGCTCAAAGTATTCGTTCCCACTCGGATTCTCTAATGAAGATATAGTAGTCAACCATCATGAAGTCATCAACTATTTTTCTGGGGATGAGCTCTATGGCTATTCTATTAAGTAAGGATCAACTTAGGCCTTAGGCTTAAGCTAGAACTGCTTCTTCTATCACATCAGATTCTAGTAAAGAGATGGGCCTTCTCGTCTGATCTCTGCATCAACATGAATGCGGGAAAAATTTCTTCTTGCCCCAGAGTCCCTAACAGCCTTAAGCCCGCTACGCCCCTTTAGTTGAATTGGTTGCTATATAAGTCAATTGAATCTTAGCCAGTTTCTTCTTACGCCTTTTGTTATCATTCCCAGCCAACCGTGCCATGAAGAGTCGAGAAAGAGCAATCGCAGCTTTATCTCTTCCTTTGCAGCTCCCATTCCTGCCTTAGAAAAGCTTCAATCTACAAAAGTAGAACTACTGATGACAGGTCTGGCCTACAACTGACTTGCTTTAAGACTTTACTGGCTAAAGAGCAAAGAGATATCTATTTTATAGTAAATTCCTCTTAGAATAGCATCCCGCTCTTTATAGGTTTAGTAATGCTACCTTGAGCCCAACGAGTGTAATACCTGGAGCGAGTAATAGAGAGAACAGAAGATATAGAATTTTTCTTTCCTTTCTTGCTTGACCATGAGGCCATGACTATTCAAATCTTACAGGAAGACACCGCTGTACCCCGCCTTCTAGCTCTTAGACTTTGAGAAAGGGTTTCCTCCGGCACTTTTTCAGTTAGTTTACTTTTCATTTTCAGTCTTGTAAGTTAGTTATGTCTTTCAAGGGGTATCACCAGACGGCGAATCACTGGAACAATATTTACATTTGGGATTTCGGGCTTCCAACAATGAAGCCGAGTATGAAGCATTACTTGCTGGCTTACGTCTTACTCGCGGCTTACAGATGAACAAAATCCACGCCTTCTGCCATTCTCAGCTCGTCGTCAATCAGTTCCACGGTGAGTATGCCGTAAAAGATGACTGAATGGAGGCATACCTGAAGCTCGTTAAGGACCTCGCTGCGGAGTTTGACGAATTTATACTAACTTGAATCCCGCGCGAAGAAAATTCGCAGGCGGATGCACTTGCATTCCTCGGCTCCTAAACAAAGTTAGATGATGACCTTCAGCGGATCATCCTGGTCAAATTTATCGAAGAGCCCAACATCCCTCTTCCGCAAACGGTGAACGTTTTGACAAGGGCATAAGCTGCGAAAAAGAAACAACTTCAAACCCAAGCCCAGTCGGCTGAACATGATGGTCCGTCTCCCATGGAAGTTAGCACGAGCCCAGCCGGGCCGAACGAGAGCGTAGCATCCCCCATGGACACCGGGCCTACCGACCACACCGGTGCAATCCCTCAGGAAACTCCCGTTTCTCCAGATGACCCTGTAGCAATGGATGAAGATCCTGATTTCAATAACACGATCTTTTACCGCAGGCCTCTCCCTGAAGATGCTTATGCATTCCACGGCGAGTCGCCTCCCGAGCACAGCGCAACCAATCTCGAAGATAATGACACCACTACGTACGGGTGCGACAGTCTGTGGCTTGGCGCCATTTGTGGTTATCTTGCCGACGGCCAGGCACCCACCGATAAATGGGCGGCTCGCAAGCTCAAGGCTCAGGTGGCCCGTTTTATCCTTTTCCATGGTGAAGTATTCAAGTAGAGTTTATCTGGCGCCCTTCTTATCTGCGTGGAAGGACGGGCAGCCAGCGATATCATGAGGGAAGTGCATAGTGGCTCATGCGGAAACCACCCCGGTGGAAGGGCACTCGCCATCAAAATCAAGCGGCATGGATACTTCTGGCCTATAATGATCAAGGACTGCGAGAAATTTGCCGCTTGGTGCAAAAAGTGTCAGCGTCACAGCCCGATGATTCACCAGCCTACCGAACTACTATCATCTGTGACATCGCCATACCCATTCATGAGATGGGCAATGGACATTGTCGGCCCGCTTCACCCTTCGCGACAAAAGCGCTATCTATTAGTCCTTACGGATTATTTTTCCAAATGGGTCGAAGCAGAGGCTTTCAGCAGCATCAAGGATACGCAGGTTGAGAAATTCATCTGGAAGAACATTATCTGCCACTACGGAGTTCCTTACAAGATCGTCACCGATAACGGGTCGCAGTTCATCTCCAGAATATTCGATATTTTCTGTGACAAGTGGAAAATCATACTTAGCAAATCTACGCCGCGTTACCCTCAAGGAAACGGTCAAGCCGAAGCGTCCAATAAAACACTCATCCATGGATTGAAGACGCGGCTAGAAGCAAAGAAAGGCCGCTGGGCCGACGAACTCGAAGGCATCCTTTGGTCCTACCGAACCATGCCCCGCCGAGCCACCGGCGAAACACCTTTCGCCCTAGTCTACGGTACGGAATGCGTCATCCCTCCAGCAATTCATTTTCCAGGAGTCCGCCACAGGCTACTCCCCGAACAGGAAGGACTTAACCATCTCTTGATGTTGGACGAACTGGATCTCATTAACAAACGGCGGGATAAGGCGCTAATCAAAATAACGGAGTACAAGCAAGCCGCAGCAAAATATTATAACTCCAAAGTTAAGATCCGGCGTTTCCACGAAGGCGACTTAGTCCTCCGTGAAGTTTTCTAGAACACGGCAGAGCCGAACGCTGGGAAGCTCGGCGCGCACTGGGAAGGACCCTATCAGGTCACAGAGGTCATCCACCCAGGAGTCTACAAACTCGCCAACATGAAAGGCGAAATGATCCCACGCTCGTGGAATGCAAGAAAACTTAAAAAATATTATTACTAAGCTTTTTGCCATGAATTACGGGGCAACTTGATCCCTGCAAAGGGTACGTAGGCAGCTCGTTTTCAGATCGGTTCAGTTGCCCCCTCCTCAAAAGAGGGGGGGAATGGGTGCGTATAGTCGTATACTCCCATCTTTTGTAAACGGTTACCCCAGTTAGCCGAAAACCCATCATTTATATGAAAACTCAATTTCTTATGATTTGTTTTACTTAACATTTTCTCAAAAAACATCTTTGTTTATTCTCACTGCTACTGGCCATAGTAGTGAACTCTAACATCTTTACCAAATACAAACTACCACATCCTACCGGATAAACATCACGCTATATAAATTCTAAGTGTTCATTCTTGGAGCGATCGTGTTCACAGGAACACATCTGTAAACCAAAATGCCCAACTCGGAAACCCAATTAGCAAAACGTTGGTACAAAATTCTAAGTTTTCATTCTTGGAGCGGTTGTGTTCACGGGAACACAACTGTAAACCAAAATGTCCAAATCGGAAACCCAACTAGCCAAACGTTAGTACAACATTTAAGTGTTCATTCTTGGAGCGGTTGTGTTCACGGGAACACATCTGTAAACCAAAATGTCCAACTCGGAAACCCAACTAGCAAAACGTTGGTACAACATTTAAGTGCTCATCCTTGGAGCAGCTATGTTCATGGGCAACATATCTGTAAACCCAAAACGTTTTACTCAGAAACCTAGCTAACAAAACGCTGGTAAAAATAAATCTAAATTTTCATTCCTGAAAACCAAAAAATTCGGTAACAGCGCAAGTCAGCAACACTTTACAGAAATGGCAAGTATTTGGCAAAGCTATTGCTCGGCGAATCCAAAACAAACAAAAGTGCCATAAAAACCAAACTCCGTTTTCATAATAGTCATCTCGCGTCATTCTTAGATGCAAAAACAAAAAAATAGATGTTGCCCATAATGGATACAAACCATCCGAATTAAAGCAAAGTCTAAAAATAGTTAACAAAAGCCACTAAGGCAAACAAGGAAAACATAAAGGATCAAGTGACTAGGCGGTATCTCTTAGGCCTCGGTGTTGCTCTTCTCCACAAGCTCCTCAATAGCTTCAATCTTCTTCGCGATCGGATCCGGGTGCGATGAAGATCTAGACGTCCTTGGAATGTCATCTTCCAAGCCGTATGGCGCCTCAGTTGCACCAACACCACCTGCCAAAACTTAAATCATTTAAAAACAAAATTGTCTTCTCACAAGTCACCAGGATTTATAGAAGGTTTAGGCAAGTTACCTGTCTTGGGCGGAGCTGACGGAGCGGCCAAAACGCCGTCGATCGAGAGAGCCAAAGCAGCAGAACCAGAGATGGTAGAGAGCCTAGCATCGATGCCGAGACCAAGCGGCGAAGAGACAACCACGTCGAGGTTCGAACCGGAAAGGTCCTGAATACCGGTTCTTGCCTCAAATAGCTCGATCGGTTCATTGTCATGAATATCGGTAAACAAGTTCTTCTTCAAAGTAGGAATTGTTAGCTCAGCTCGAATCCCAAAGATAATCTCATCAAAACGCTCATACGCACCGCCAAACCTGAGTAGATACTCGTCCATCTTTTTGCTCTCTTTGGCAAACGAGGGAGGTGCTTCGCCGGTAAAGATTTCGATGAGCTGGGCATTAGCCTCTATGCCAGCAAGGTCTAGCATTTCCTACCTTGAATCGCCGTCCAAAAGCTCTATTTTCTTCAAGGCACAAGCAATCTTATCTTGAAACATTTGCTCCACTTCCTGTTTGGCTTCAATCACGGCTCGAGAGGTTTGCGACTCTAACAGATCGTTGGCGGCGCGCAAACTGCTGGTCAGCTCCGCTATCTTCACCTCGTTCTTGTTCTTCGCCGACTTCAATGCGCCGTTTTGGCGCTCCGTGTCAGCACACTTGGACTTAGCCGTTTCTAGTTCGGCTCTCAGGTCCTCGATCGCCTTGTACATCTCTTCTCTCTCGGCTGCAATACGATCTTCGGTCTCCTAAGCCGAGGTTTTGGCTTCACCAATACGGGCTTGGTCCTCCTGGACGCTCTTGTCGTATTCCACGACCATCCAGTTCATTACAGCAAAAACTGAGAACACAAGAAAATCGGATCAAACGAATCGCTCATCAATATCAGTACAACTAAAAAACATGAAAACTAAAGTGTAAATAGCGGGGATAATTTGACACCTTAGCTCCTTTAAGAGTCATCTCCGAGTAGGCTTTGCTCTTGGTTAAGCTGCTCGGAATGTACATACAGTCGTCCTTGTGAAGTACCTGCGCAAAGAAGCTCGCCGACGCCTCGGCATTATCATACAGTGCTCCTGGAGTAAGAGGCATAGTCAGTTGGGTACCACCAAGAGCCGGATCGGGTGTGACCTGACGCTTTTGTTGTCTCGGCTTCTTCGCATCCCTATCATCGCGGCTACTGCTACTTCCATCCTTGGCGACTTCCTTTCTCTTGAGGTCGGCGAGGCGTCGGCGAATCGTCCCGTCTTTTCCTTTTCCACCGACGTCTCCCTTTTGCTTTCGTCGGTGATCAGCGAGGCGAGAAGATAGCGTGCGATCGTCACCATCTAAAACGGCGGTTTTCGAGCCCTTTGGCGCGGGATGAGGACGGGAGAGACGAGCACTTCGTTGGCACAAATCCCGAGCCACGGCTCGGCAGAGGCAGAGGTGGCAGAAGGCTTCTATCCGTAGGAGTCCTGCGACATCTCTCCTCAGATCGGCTCTCCGTTTCCTCGACGGCTCGCCGTTTCCTCTCCTCAGAAGCCTTACGCTCTCTCTCTTCGGCTATCTCCCTATCAAGGAAAGTTGGCCTCCTCATGTTGCCCGAATGATCTGAAGACGGTGGTGATGACGGTTCAACTAAAAGACCCTGTCGAATAGCTCGCGCTCTCTCGACCCGCTGCAAACAGAAATCTTTTTTCTAGTTGCACCCGCGGGATGCAAGCTTCTTGTGAATCTTTTTAATTCCGGGAAGCCTCGCAATTGGGGGCGGGCGAACTGCAAAACAGGAGGAAAAACAAAGTTGGTTATAATTATGAAATAATCCAAGTGTCAAAACAAATAAACGGCTACGCCGCAATCCTAAGCAAGCTACAGATCCGCTACCGATCTGCCTCCATTTGGTTTTGACCGACAAAAGACAGTTTGGTCCCACCGAAGCTTCGGAGATCTTTACAAAGAAAAAATAATCTTCCGCATTCTCGTCTTTACTTGGAAAACGATCAATCACCCATCTTAGCTTTTTTCAAGAAATATAGTATTTTCTACTTTCTTTCAGTCCACGGCGCCGAACTTCGAGGAAGCACATCAAGTGGTCGGCTCCAATATCTATCTTACGCTCATAAATCCGGACAAGAATCCCAACCAAGTGACGGATTCCACGGGGATTGATTTGAGCGAGCGCAAATCGGTACTCCCATAAAAACAAAAGGATGGCCTCAGGGATTGGAAGCCACAAGTAGCAGAGATACAAAAAACTCTCATAAAGAGTAAAATATCCCTCTGGCGGCTCTTCTGCTCAGTCATATGGATCCGGTGCCATCAGTTTAACCGAGTCCGGATTTATAAACCTTCGCCTAAGAATTAGAAGACTATCATCGGTGGAAAGACTTGAACCGGGAGGATCGGGTCAAATCATTTTTCTCTTCGGCTTTCTGTCGAGAGACGGCTCTCCCGACAATTCAGTTCACTCGACAGAAGAATCATGAAGAGAGGGAGCGATAATTTCCAAGCAATTTGGATGTTCCGTGCTAGACAGCATACCGGAAGATCTCGGCTCGGGAGAAGACCCGCGGCTCGATTCCTCCGACATAAGAAATAAACTCCTTTTCATTAAAACGGTTCGCTAGCAAATGGCGTGGCTCGTTTTGAAAAGGATTCCCAAGACCCAAAAACGGTTCGTCTACAAGAAAGTGTGGCTCGTTTCCGGAGAAAACGGTTCGCTCTCAAGCAACGTAGCTCGTTTACAAAAACTTTGAGGAAAGTGGTTTGTTTACAAAAACGTTGCACGCTTTCCAAGGAACTGGTCCGCCAAATCCGTGGTTCAGCTCACCATATTCGGTTTGGGTCGACTGCGAGGGCTTGATAATTCACGGTTCGGCAATCCGCGATTCACGGTGGAATCGGATCTGCGGCTCGGTAAAGACAAATTGGCGGTAGTGAATCTCCGTCATAGTTCACGGTGAGACGGCGAATCTCGGCTCGGAAATCTCACCAACGAGAATGGTGGTGTGGGAAAACGGTTCTTCGGTGTAGCACAAGGTCGGCGATAGCTCGGCGAGGAAACTC